>QNGE01001054.1:65096-197140 GCA_008508345.1 Paragonimus westermani
CCGTGATGTTGATAAGTTCACTTCCATCTGTTTCTGGACACAGAACGCTGGTTTCATACAGTGTATTGCAAGCGCTTCGGAACACGCTGAAGCGCGTTCGTTCACTATCGGACAGATAACACGGTATGCTTCAACAGGATCTACTCGACGGCCAGATTGATGTAGATGTTTTGGAATTGCACAATTTGCAGTTCCACTTCCGGCATTCAAAAGTATGATGTGCTCCGAGATCCCGGTATGTCGTGCCCACACTGTGCGGCCTACTTACTGCGAACCGCATGTACAGGTGAGTGTAGGCGCCGAGTGCCTTCTAGGAATTGTTGGGATGCGAGTAGCTGAATGCAGCATAGCGACCTTGGCTGATATATTAGTGATTTAATGTCGCATCCATTCTTTGTCCCAGGAAGAATGCCCTATCGACCCTTTTGTACGGTATGGGTAAAATGCATGCTTCAGCAACACCGTTGTGACGGTTGTTCAGGAGTCAAGTAGATTGGAACACTTTTGAAAAATGGGAATGAGATATCCATTCTCAATAAGTGTCTGTTGGATAAAATCAAGCTCTTTGAGATCCATTTGTCTCTGATTACCACAGACAATATAGATTTCACTGTTCACGTTATCCAGGCTTAATAAGTCAGCAACACACTGGCTTCAGTAGTAAAATTAGTGCTGCGCTCCTGTGGACAAATCCAAAACGATGTGGAAAATCATATCTAAGAGGATCGCGTGCAGTACGCGGTCTGCAGTTCATCCGGTTGTTTCGGTAACTTATAACTGATGTGTACTGTGACTTATTTTTGAAGTGGGAAATATCCAGTGCAGTAAATATCGACTTCGTCTGGACTAAAATCAGCGGAAGATACAGCATGTCCTCAATTATCGAACGCTTTACCAGCCAAACCGTGCGGAAAGCCCAAATATTCTGCAAGGTAGACCATATACCTATCCATCACATTGTATCGTAGAAAACTCACAAATCATGGACGCAACACTAGGTTGACCTTTACATACGTACATCGGTTAATCAGGCTATGATGCTTTGCGGGTGCAGTGTGCGTTCGCTTGAATCCGTGACCCCCATAAACGTGCTATTTTCGGTGTTCTAGCAAAGGAACTAACGTAGCTGACTGGATAAAATATTTGGGCCAGTATCAGATGCAGGGAAGAACGTAGAAATCACTTTCAATAACGGATGGTCTGTTCAGATGAGACCATCTGCCTCAAACGGACATAAGAATGTCCCGCTCTTCGGACAGAAGAAGAAACCGCAGGATGAACACCTCGTGGGCAAATGCAATCAGAAAAGAAATGCGCCGACCAGAGAGGTAACTGTGTCTTATCTGCCTATTCTGAAATACCTAAACGTCCAAACCTTAACATACGCCTTAAACACTTTTGATTACACAAGTATTTGGTCTACTCACTTGATATGTACATACCCAGTGAATTAAGACGAGTGTTTTTACTCGTCCTGAGTGATGTGGATTAACAGATGGCCACCCACATACGCTTCTAATCGAAAAAAGCATCTTTTTAAATTGTAACAGTGCATCTTGATATTGGGTCGACGTCATATGAGTATGAAGAGTAAATCCTCAAGGTAGACAAAAAGTCACCTGTGCTACTCACACTCGGAACGACATGAATGTTAGAGTAAATTGGAGAAATTCGTGTTGAAGGTTGTACTAGTCTTAACAGGTGAATTGATAACTGGTATCACCCTGATCCAGAAACAAAACAGTGAAATGGCTTTCAAACAGCTTCATTTGATTTGTTGCCAACAGATTTTATCAACACTTAGAGGTGCCACCTAATTTCACGTAGCTTTGCATGGTAAGTATGGGCAGAGGCAAGAAAAACTAGCAAGCCCTCTGGTTGCTGTTGTCCGACGGAGAAAGTGGAATGCTTTGTTAAAATTTCCCAGGGCGAATTCAAAGATTACCAGTTACTGTTCACTCATGTGACTCAATTGTGCCTGCGTGGAGGGCGTGGAGTGTGTACACTACTTGTCAACAGTTTTACGATGCAAGTCAAAGAAGTGGGGAATTGGCAAACACGAAATAGATGTATTGGACAATCCTTGCGTTGACGATTATCTGCCATGTTCTAACTGCCTCGGAAGTTTTATTCCGGAAGAGGAATTTTCACTATGAATGTG
Source organism: Paragonimus westermani (assembly GCA_008508345.1). Taxonomy (NCBI): domain Eukaryota; kingdom Metazoa; phylum Platyhelminthes; class Trematoda; order Plagiorchiida; family Troglotrematidae; genus Paragonimus; species Paragonimus westermani. Next base: position 67,258 of record QNGE01001054.1, read on the forward strand.
TGTTCAACTTTTCTACCTTAAAGCATAGGCCATAGTAATATTGGGTTAGGCCAGCACTCACTGGGATACTGAGGCGTGATATAATGACTCATTTGACTTTTACCGTTAGTATCACCATTCTCTATTTGCTGTGACTGCTTCTAAATGAGTCCATCTATTCTAATAACATGGAGTGAAACCGGATGAGAAAACCGCCTGTCAGTGAATGGGAACAGGGTCACATATACGCCACCTTAGGGTTTTCTGTTCTATTTTTATATCGCGTACACTGAACTTCAGGATACCATGTGTGGTTCGGAAAATCCAGTGTCAGTTTCAAACACACGAAGTGCCTGCTAGTCACCATGACAAAGAAAGAAAAAACATTAGTGTCGCATGTTAACAACTTCGTCACAATAGACCACGACGTCACGTGATGATTCAGCCATCCAGACTGGTAGACTTGCCAGCTGACATCGTTGGGATTCCAGAGTGCACATTGCGATGGTACGGATTATCGAGTTCTAAGTGTGCGTGCAATGAGCCGACTCACTCAACTGACGAGTCCACGGAATGATCACTGTCATCGGTGTGCACCAGTTCTTGAATCCCCTGAAAATGGAGTCGAAGTTAACGAACGCGGTCCTTCTCAGAATGGTGCCTCTGGAGTAAATATGGTAGCCAAAGGGTTCGACTGACAGGTGCGAGTTGCAAACTTACTAAAGAAGAGCTGTTTGGCCAAGAGCAGTAACGGAGAGCGAACTTGGTACAGTTGGACATGGCAACCAAGACTCTGTAGAAATTTTGATATGAATCATTCATTTTCAGATTAATCTTTCTAGTGCAATTTTTTCAGCAAATGTCTTACAGTCCAAATTTACCTGGCCTTATAGAAGATCGTTCCGTTTCACACTGATTTTAAGCCACACAATCATTCCCCGCTAAACTTTATCACCGCCAAATTGAGTTTTATATTAAATTTGACATTCTCTGCTCCACATTCACGCTTCCGCCGCATGTTTACACCCGTCATTACCAGTGCCACATATACGCTGTTTAACTACTCGCAAAACGTTCATAATTGTGATACTTCGTTTCTGTCAATCTGCCTCTTTCCCATCGATGGAAAATACTTCAAAGACACCTCTCTATCCTTCCCTGATCCTCAAGTGCCTCCAGTAAACAGTTTTGTTCTCTAACGATTAACTTTTTTCGCGACATCTCTGGGATCCTCCCACCACCCAACGTAATGGCAATTCGTCTTCTGCACGCATATATTAGCTTACGGAAGTCGGTAGAGCACTGTGCTGGATACCCAGTCATTTGCCGTTACCTACCGATGTTCCATCTGCAATACCGGTCTCTACTTGAAACATTCGGAGTCCTTTTCAACTGGAAGTACATGCTTTCCACATGCAAGATGACAGACGCAAAATGGATGACCAAAGATGTAACTCAGTCATCTCTCAACCACGACGACGGATATACTCCATCGTCAAAACTTAGTCCTGCATGCCACACACTAACTGGTATTAGGAGTGGTGCATAATGATGACTCTAAAATCACCTTATCCTACAGAGAGTGAAACAGTTTCAAGGTGGCCCCAGAACCCCTGAGACAACAAAAGCATTTTCCTACGAGTCTGTGAACTCCTATTTACTGAGGATTCCCCATTAGTGGTGGTTGGGCAACAGCAGGAGAGCTTGACTGAATCGAATTTAATCATCATCAAGTGAGTGAATACAGTGTTCTCTGGAATCCACTGACAGTAGCAGAACGACTGTCTGCAGTAAGAGAGGTACAGATGTAAGTTGGACGAATCATCTTTCATAACAAGCATGAAGGTGCAATCACATCCCTCCACACATGGGGATGGATCCGACAACATATCAGCATCAAGTTAGACTAGTTGTGAGTAGCAACCACAATTCAGCCCCAGGGTATGTATGAGTTAGAGTAGACTGTAATTTTTGACTTACGTCATTTGTGATATGGTCACCTTTGAAAAGTAGGTTCGTCTTAGGAACCGTGGTCACAGCAGTATTGATCGGTCTTTTCTGGCTGTAAGTATCGACGACCTAAGAGTGTCACCCACTTTATTCATAATCGTTATCTACCAAACCGTCTTGTCTCAGTGCACTCGCAGTTGCGATGACATCCATATAGGGAGAACACATCGGTGCTTACGATTAAGAATGGCTGAACATGCGCCTAAATGGTTGGTACACACGATGACACAACGGGTAATGACAGCGGATCGACTGAGACGAATTCCGACCTCATCCATTACAAAGCACATTATGGAAACAGGTTACGATGTTGGCTCCGACAAATATTGTTGCGTAATCGAAATCCGAAATTGCTCACTCTCTCCGAGGCAGTGTTTATCAATGCTCGCCACCCGGCCCTCTGTGTTCACAAACTGTTGACTCAGGCAGTTTGTCTGCTCAGGAGCTGATAACAATCATGTAAACCCAGTCGTGGATTGTTTCTATTGTTGTCGTTGCTATTCGCAGGTCCTATGGATTCTGGTGATTTACGTTCGTGACTGAACAAGGTGAACGAAATGTTAACATTTCGCGATGTCTTCTATCGTCATTGGTGAACTAGATCATGGGACCTCAGTCTTTCAAACTCTTATTTTGTGTTTTTTAAGCAGTTTTCGATCGTCCATCACGGCATAATACGGAAAAAACTAGGGAGGACCAAAATTGAGCTACCCACCTATCATTGAGTTATGGTTAGTCGTTGTCTTTAAGCAAAATAATAGACGTTCCATCTATAAAAGCGTTAAGTGCAAGTAAGTTCAATCATTTGCGTGTAGTTTTCATAAACACATAGCTATTTAAATCTTTCTCTCTCATTTTGCTTGTGGCTAATGGATTTCACGTATGAAACCTCCAGGTTTCAGGTGTAACTACGTGAGTCACTTGTTAGAATGAATGCTTTTTCCAGGTATGCGGATCCTATCATAGAAGCCCGGAGTGTCGCAGATGGATCACCCCGTAATTCATAAATCTGTCGTACCACTTACCAGGAACATATTTAGTTGTGTTCGACTCAGTTGAACGTAAAGGGAATAAGCTCAATGAATATATTCTTGTCCGTCACTGAAAAACATGGAAAAGTTCGGTGACTTCAAAGGGGAGGGATAAAACCGTTAACTGACAGTACGACAACCAACTACAGTTCCTTTGTAAGATCCACATCTGTTACCAAGGTTAGACCAACACCCACGACCAAGAAACTGGGCTTTCAGGGGGAAGTGATAGGTGTCGGCACGACCAGACCGCCGATTGAATTTTGGGAGCTGGTGCTCCAGCTGATTATAATAAGTGAAAAACTGCTGTGATCACTTAGATTTATGATAGGTTAATGCAGTTGTTGAGAGTAATGGCCATTTTGTGTACTTTGAAAGGTGTATTTGCGGCAGTGCATTTTTGGTGAGTGAAATAGAGGCTCGTATCCTCAGGGTTATGGCAACATTTACTAACCTATGGTGTCTCTGGTGACAGAGAGCCATTTCTCTGAAGTTTGAGGGTCGTGTGTATAAGGTAGCTGTGAGGACTGTGATACCTTACTGCTGTGAAACTCGGCCATTTGAAGTAGAAGACTTAAATTGTTTGCAAGTACTCGACCCCTAATATCCGCGTTCGATGGCTCACGTTGAGTTGCCCCAAGTGGTAAGCAACGAGGAGATTGGGAGACTGGTGTTTGGTGGTGATTACCAAACATGTTACTGCAATCATTCATTGAGTTTACATAGATTTTGACTGCTAATCCATCTACTAAGGATGCTACCTGTTCGTCCGCCACACTCAGCACTCTTTACCGATATTGTGGTCGACTGGCATAAGGAGCGATGTGAGAAATTGGTGGTTTGGGGTGGGGAAATCTGGCTGTTCACGGGTTCGTCTACCGGGATAAGGTCACGGTGATCAGCAGGGTCGGTGGCTGGAGACTTTAAGTGGGCCGGCGGTTATTATGATTCAGTGATGTGAAAGTTGTCCTTTTTTAGCCGATTTATCTGTGAAGTGACGCTTGGTAATGAGGGCCACAAGGAAACTGTCCTGACAATCAAGAATTAACTTCACTTATGGTTTGGTTGCTTGTTTGCAAGGTAAGGGCAAACTGACTTTGGACGTTTGACTACAGATGTAGCGGTTTTGTTAGTAGAGTCTCATCTTCCTTAATTCTTGACCGGGGTTTGCCATCTCCTTTATGATTGCATGGTAGTTAAGCAACAGCGCGAACCGCTGATGAATTGTTGTCCTTAGTGTTGTTGCTGCCGTGGATGGTGTTGACGTCTGTGATTTGGATGATGATTATGATAATAAGCGCACCATGCATCGTGGCTGGCTGCGCCGGAACGGAGACATGGGTTGTCTATAGCTCTGTATCGGTCATGGCCATCGAAACTGCTGATCTCGCCTCCATCGCAAGATTTGCACGTTTTCGTACCAGTCATGTTGGCTAGTAGTCGGATGCCGCCGATCTATCCTCTTGAGAGTCATCCAGCAAGTTGACAGATGCGTTATTCGCGGATTCTGCAGCGCATATCTCACCTTCCTTGTTCCGTTAGAGGTTGATCCCCAATTGTTTCACCTCGTCATACTCAGATATTGAATGACTGCCGAAGAACCCACGCTACGAATAGTACATGTTGAGGCAGAAAGTAAGATTTCGATAGACTGGTCTGTGCAATGACGACAAATTCTTTGGCGCAGTGAAGTTAGGAATAAGGTTCACACTTGTTTAACGAACGTCGTCATTATGGAATAACGTAGAAAAAAGCCTCCGAAGTATCATGGAAACCCGAAAAGACGTACGAAATGAACAGCTGATTAGTCTGTTAGACAACACTGCCTTTTTCGAACGAGGCTATAGTCTAAGAAGTTGATGAAGTTGGCTAACAAGAAACACCGTAAATTGGTCAGCTGCTCTGAAGGTTTGAAGGAAGTCTTGGTTGTATTATTGGAGAATGATCACCATCTCACTAATTCTTAACAGAACTCGACCACTTTGGTTTAAATAGATTGTACTTCCGTGTAGTTGTTGCTTGCAATCAAGCATTTGAAAGAAAAGAATTCATACTGTGATTGGGAAGGCAAGCCTGAGTAGACATAAGAACCCAAGTGCGCCATTGGGATCAGGGCACCAAATGCCCTCTGCTGGTGAATGGTTTTGTCTTGAGAAACCGAGCCGAAGGCTTCAGACACTTAAATGGATGTCATGCCGAATTCTGAAGTGGTCAGCTGAAGAGAGAGTAGAGGTCACATTACACTAGACCTGAAACCTTTTGGCGCCACCATAGTGAATGCAAAGGAAGTGAGAGTCGAGAGACTGATCCTACCTTACGAGAGGGTAGCCAGAATGCAGTAAAGTTCACATACCCACACTGAAAATACACTGGTGGGTCACAAGCTCTGGCGATTAAATCTGAATACCTGGACATCAATGCGACTCACGAATACAGAAGGGCTACTGGAACTTTTAGCACAGGCAAAATAAATTCTTAATTTTTCTTCAATCGACCGACATAACTCGAGCCAAGGTTAGTTGATCCGGAGCATTAGCCACTATAGGAAGTGTCGATATTTCGCACCATATTTTAAACAAGTGAACAGGCCCAACCGGAAACATTCTACCAGCTGAACATGGCGTGAGGGACCAGTATCGGACACCAGATGATTTGATGGCAGCAGGGTTTGGAAGTCTAGCGAGTCAGGAAATAAGTCCCATAGAGATGAAACTTGATTCTACACGCTTCTTATCTGGTCCGTGCAGCCTCCATAGCTGAACGTACCGATTGTGGCTTGTGCACTTTTGGAGAGAGCCGACAGAACTCTGTGACTGAAAAAGGTACTTTCCATTTCGATAGGAGGTGATTAGTCTCGTGCAGATCAAAGTACCGGCTGCTTACAGTTTAGTCAGCTGCAGTAACGAGGAGAAAATCACGAACGAGACAGAGTCTTTGAAGCAAAAAGTCGTATCTGTGGAGGGCTGGAGCTACCAGTAAGAAGTTTCAACGGCAGAGTTCGCTAGGTAGGATTGTCCTGAGCGGGTGGTTAAATGGGATGTTGGGCAAAGGGAAAGGAGGGCCTGGAAAAGACGAAATCTAGTCCGTACGTCGACAGCATTTGAGTGAATGAAGGGAAGATAAACATACGGTGAGCAACTGCAACCCCACTTGAGGACTAACAGCTCTACGTGATTAGTGGACTCCCGGCCCTTCCAATATTTTAAATGGTGGCAACCAGACAGACAAGGGTCATCTGTATAGAGACGGCACCAAAGGAGACCAAGACCACTTCGCGATTTTACCCGGCTCCACAGTTATATCTGTGAGAGTCAGTGTGTGAACTTTGATTAGTTATCATGTCAGGACACAATCAGGCTTTAAACAAGAGCAGTCACTGGATGAACTCTACAATGGGTTTTGCCGGCAATATTCACTTTGCAACCCGCTATTGGACTTTGCTACCGGGGTGGTCAGACTCAACTGAGAGTGACCTGGAAGTGTGCGAGTGTGAGCATCCTTTCTAGTGACCAACATTTGGATGAACACACCTCTGGTAATTTACTCTGTCTTAACAGAGCAGTAGATAGTTACGGAGGATTGCCGCGTCTAAAAGCTCAGTCACATCAATTTGCGGGCAATTCTCATATTACACGTTAAACTCTGGAGGAGGCGGTGACCGTCCTTTCACCTCCAACAGTTTTCCCAGTAGCAATGCTTTTTACTCAAGTTGAAATCACAAAGCTGGTTAACTTCCCTGAGCAGTAGTTTTACTGTTGACAAACAGTCAGGGATTGAGTCGATATATTTTACTTGAAGCAAAACTTCCATGTTGCCAGTGAATAAAGAACATCAGGAAAGTACGTTTCCGATTATTCGCCCTAGTTTCAAGAGAGTCACGTCACGCTAACCACCACTGTTGTGCACACGGGATAGTTTTACTTCTTGTAATAAAGGTCAATCAATTACTTCGAATAGGGTGACAGAGAAGCACGGACAGTTCGAGATCAGTGAAGTTGTAGGCCCGACTGAACTGTTTTTTTGCCCAACACCGATTTATGTGATAAGATGGCGGTCATTTCGGTCGTCGTCCATATACATGTATATATCTAAAGGTTATTACACTACGTCACATAATTGCAAGGTCGCAGAGCTGGTTTCAAAACGCTAGATTATTAACTTTAGTTTGACTGGTAAACGAACTGATTTCACCCATCGCGAACATGCTGAACAACTTTTGAAACTCGTTCATTCTGTCCAATATAGGCAAAATTATGGCTAAAACGACCAAGAAAGAATTGCTGATGAGTAGTCGGGGATTTAGTTTATTTTCAAGTTGACCATCACTCATATTTGGTCGCAGCCTTCGCACTCAGATAGACATTCCAGCCAGCCTCTTTCGAAAACAAGTATTAGACTCGAGTCTCTCTCTGATTAGAGTCCGTCAGTAGTGCATATCCTTGCCACGGCCGGGATTTGAACTCCGGCCATTCCAGTCATCAGGCAACTTGAAAATAAACCAAATCCTCGACTACTCATCAGTAATCCAAAATATCGCCTTGCGGGTTCAATGAGATCAGTGATCACGACCTGTCTCGGAAATCCTACTCGCGGGGTTGTCGATTGGAGTTAACAGGACAGTTACTGTGTCTTCTCCTGAGACGATCAGGCAACCTGATCATTGCTCACAGCGAGAGTGGTTGAGCGTACATATTTGATGATTCAGCGGTGCCTGATGTGAGGCCAATGACGCAGTGATCAACACGGTTGCCTCATGAACGTGTGACCGGAGTTCTGTTGCCGGCCGTGGCAAGGATATGCACTACTGACGGACTCTAATCAGAGAGAGACTCGAGTCTAGTACTTGTTTTCGAAAGAGGCTGGCTGGAATGTCTATCTGAGTGCGAAGGCTGCGATCAAATATGAGTGATGGTCAACTTGAAAACAAGGAAGAAGTATAAGAAGGCTCCTTTAACCAATTTCATTTGAATCCCTAAGCACAGCACAGGAGGTTTGAGTTATGCTAACGTTAAAACGAACGGTCATGCTACAGGCGGCTGTCAACTCTGGAGACACAAGCCACATTCTATTCGATATGTTTTAGTTGTTAAACACTTCGGGACGGATGAATTATCCTGGCACTTGCAGGTCAGCCAAACAGAACTATTTGCAATTCCGTCCGCTTGGTAGATTCAACGATGAACGAGTATAAAAATCCGTAAATGTTTTGCTTTTCAAGCACGGGAGACATCTGAAAGGCTTTTTAAGGGAAGTAGCTAAGCTACCTTCTTAGGCCAACCAACCTAAGTAGTATTTCTGAAGTTTCTAGATAGCCTCCAGGATGTTTGATCGATACATCCTACGGTCCAAAATACCTGGAGGAACAGACACATACATGGAAGGGTTACCTCATGATCTGTCTTATTCTGTAAAAGAACTGGAAGCAGAGTTCAATGACGGCGTGATACCTATTTGGTGTTGGTATCTTACGTAACCAGTAAATTAAAATATTCTCCGTTAGTCCGATTACAATCTTTATCAGAATTCATAGTGTATTCGAATTGAGAATGTATTTTCGAGAATGTGAATTTGCCCGTCTCTATCTGTTTCCAACTAATTAACGGACATACTTAAAATCCACTCAGATCAGTGTCAGTTTGCTGTAGATTTTGGGCATAAACCTTCGGAAATAAACATTTATATTTGATTGTTAAAATAACTGATCATCATAATTATTGACATGAAAAGAAAGGTAATTAAACAAAAGGTTCAACCACGTTTGAATCGACGGTTTGAAGAATGAACTGAGAGTTAGGTAAACATCTAATAATCAAAATGAACAGGGGTGCTCAAGCTTATCGGGACATGCTCAGTTCTTCATAGTCTCTTTCCAACCCAGCCATCTCGTCCCGAGCATAGCCAAATTCCTCCTCATCCATTCCCTCGCCGACATACCAGTGGACGAATGCCCGTTTGTGGTACATCAAATCAAACTTACGATCCAACCGTACAAATGCACCTCCAATCGCAGTGCTATTTGCCAACATGCAACAGCAACGCAATACTTTAGCCAATTCCGAACGTGGTACAGCTAACATCGGCTGAGAATTAATGTCCACTTTGAAGCCGGTAGGACACCAGTCAACAAATCTTATTGAGCGACTGGCTTTGATGCCTTGAATTGAACTGTTGACTGAATTTAGATCAACGTCACCACGATAGAGCATGCAGATAGCCATGTAGAGTCCCTGACGAGGATCGATTTTAACGAAACTGTTTGCCGGTTCGAAACAGGCACGGGTAATCTGATCAATACTGTTCTGTTCATGGTAAGCCTTCTCTGCGGAGACCACAGGATTGAACGTGATCAGCGGAAAACGAATACGTGGATAGGGGATGAGATTGGTTTGGAATTCTGTCAAATCACCGTTTAATGAACCGTGATATCGTAATGAAGCCGTCAGGGAACTTATAATCTGAGCTAAAATTCGATTGGTGTTGGTGAACGAGGGACGGCGAATGTTTAAATTACGACGACAAATGTCCCAGACCGCTTCATTGTCCATTAGAAACGTTACTTCCGATAGCCCGGTACAGGCATGAGTAGCAAGTACTGAGTTGTACGGTTCTACCACAGAGCTTGCAAGCTTGGGTGCCGGGTACACAACCAGCTCAAGTTTGGTTTTCTTGTTATAATCATTCAACATGTCGCTCAAGACCAGCGTGGACAAGCCAGATCCAGTCCCGCCCCCTAAACTGTGGAAAATGATAAACCCTTGAAGCATGTGACATTGTTCCACTACCAGGCGAATTTGTTCCAAGATAACCAAATCCAATTTCACACCGGTTGTATGGTAGCCTCGAGCATAATTGTTAGCAGCATCCTCTTTGCCGCTGACTAGGTTTTCCGGGTGAAACAACATCCGATAGTAACCCGTTCGAACTTCGTCTATAGAAATGAAACAGAAGACGTAGCAATTGTGACGATGGAGGGATTAATAACGGGAACAAATTGCGGTCGAGGTGATGCCTGTGTTGTATCCAATAGTTAAAATGAAAATGTGTATAGTACGCTATATCTCAGGCTTTTAGGTTGCACTACTAGTACCTGTAAGCTTACGCTTCCGTCCTCTCAACGATAATGCTGGCTAGTATTTTACTCACTCTGAGGATCTGCCAACAAATTTAGCAAGTTCTTCGATTAGCCACAACATTAAAGAACTGCTGTTTCGTGCGTACTGATCAATGGGTACAAAAATCGATGAATAACTTAACAACTACCGTCCAATTTTTAAAACTCTTTCAACAAGCAGATTGTTAGCCAAATGTGAAGTCACACCAACTCAGATTTATACATGAGACAAACAGTCGACAACTCTGTTACAAGCGCGATAAATTAGGTGTAATAGGGTAATAAGGCGACAAACTGTCTCGAACACGAGACGTGGTTTTCAATTTGAGATCAGCGTTTCCGATCTCAACAGAGAACTGAATCTACAGCATACTGCAAGACATCCAGCTGATTCGTTGCGTTGTGTAAAATGCTTGATTCATGCTAATGACGAGCCACTCCCTACCACTCTTTTGTTCTACTGATAAGGAATCGGGAATTTATTTATTTTCACGTTGAACTTCGCCAGCATTTGATAGCTGCTTTCGCACAAGAATAGATTTTCTAGCCTGTTTTATTCGGAAAAAACATGCTACGTGTGTTTCGTTCTTATCAGAGCGCATCGGTAGTGATTGTCTATACCGAGGCCTGGATGTGAGCACCGGTCAGGTCTTTGTGGGATAACCTCGTTGATCACAACGTCACTGATCTCATATTAGGCACGCTTAAACTGTCATATATGAAAATTCATCACTTCAACATGTTGACAATAATTACGTCAAATTTGTCAAAAACTGATGAGTAATCAGGGATTTGATTGGTCTCGACTGGAATTCCCTCTTATTTCTTCGCAACTTTCACATCTGAATGTTGGGTCACCCTCTGCTATAACTTGGCTGCCCGAAAATTCTGTAAGAATACGAACGGTGCAACCAAATGTGTGACACTCACTTTCAGTTAAGGCTGCCTCTAATAATTATTTCGCTGTCGTGTAACCGCATCGTTCGCTGACTGTTGTGGACGAAAGGGACCACGATACTGATGGGTATGGCGATGATGAGAATATTGAACATTGCTACTATCATCATCTGAGTAAAACTGGTCACAACTTTCTATAACTCACAGCCATTCAACCACAAGAAGAAAGAATTTGACCTCTAGAGTTGTTCTCCCAACAGCCTGTTAGTAGCACATTTACTCCTCGTGAATTGAACTCGAAGATGGTTACACACTAGTAACTGGAGAGAGTATCGTGTACACTGAGAAGTTAACTGCATGCTGATGAACACAGTGGCCTCATGAATTTGTGGGTCACATTTCAAACTTTGAGTTTTATGAGGAAGTGCACCACGCTGGAAATGTACAGTGGCGAAACTGCGGTCTACTACTCCATTTCAACAGAAGTTGGTTAGAAAGTCGCTTGTAGTGTGAAAGCTACAATCGTCGGTAATTGATGCTGGATCTACATAAACCGAATACCTGATCACATTTGCCCATTAATATTGTTATCGTTACAGTTGTTAAAGGGTATCGCTATACTTGGACTTCGTCACCAGCTGAGAAATATCATCAAATAATTAGTCATACAGATTAATATGATATGCGTTGCAATTCTCCTCTGTCATGATTCACATAAGCATCTGTGCTATCTATTGGTAAATATGGACAACGTACCTATAACAGTTGGCTCCAGGTCGGCAAACACAGTGCGTGGAACGAATTTACCGTGGCCGGTTTCAGCGTAGAATGTTTTGAAGGAATTATCTGACGGAAAATATCCATCCAACATCAGACCGTTTGGTCCAATTCCATGCTCCATGCCAAATAGCTCCCAGCATGCGTTGCCTATTTGGATACCGGCTTGACCAATATGAAGACAGACAACTTCCCGTTCACCCTGAAGTGAGCACGTATGTAATGATTGTGTTATTTTCACTCATCTCAGTGTCAAACTTTCTTTAAGAGAAAAGAGGACCGCCCAGAATATATGGCGAAAGTGAAAACGGAATACAGGTACGTTGTCCAAAGCCAATGGTTATATGGAGCAGAAGTCAATGTGGGTAACCTATGACCACTTTTGCGGCAATGACTACGCTGAATTAGTTCCTATGGAAGAAAGAATGGATTATTCAGCTGAGCCTGCTGTCACCAGTGTGCATGCTTATAAAAAGCATGGTGCATCCTGAGTCCAAAGTTGTAACGTGGAGCAGTATGCATCATAAGTTGCTGCGCTGTTCTGTTTTGAGTGCATCACAAGATGGTTCAGAGATTCTGCATTCTATCTGTCCACGGTAATTCGAATGGCTTCTATTCGAAGCAGATTTATTGAGCTACTGAGAAAATGGTGAAGCCATTTGCCGTAAGCTTGAGTCAGAAAAATAAAGTGAGTGTGCAAGTGAGTTAAATCAAGGCTCCACTGAGCGACTCAGGAACACGCGCCCCTTTGTATGGGCATCGATTAAATGGGAAGTCGTCACTGCAACAGTCGAATAATTAAGACAGTGGGGAGTTATACACACTGATATATCGGAACTAAACGCTCGCGCGTACTGACGATGTGCTCCTTAACTTGCTCCGGTGGACCTTCACTAATATGGTCTCTGCTAATTTTTGTGCATTCCGTTTCTTCTGTTGCGGTGTTATTGTTCTAAAAGGGGCAGTTAATGAGCACGAACGTGACACGTTCCCCAGAGGCAGAAGCATTGACGCAGATGCTAAGATTTGATGTCAAGCGTTCCTGGTGTAAAATCACACCTTAATTGGATAATCATTCATGGTTAGTAGATAACATCATTTCTTAGAGGTGCTACTAATTCTCTGTCCGTAGTTGCCTGCATAGGGATTTGTTGATAATACATATAGTTATCCTTAGGTGATTTGCTATTTTGTAAACACATGAGATGAAAATCCTGATGATGCATGCTGAATAGCTGTATAACCCTGAGGAACATTATCAGAAGTCACGTCTGATCCATTCTACACCCCCAACAGAAAATGTTCGGTATCCTGTAAAATGAGTATTGTTTGAAAGCTGAAGTCAGAACTGCTGGTGTACAAACAACGGTGAAAAAACTGCTGGACTAATCTAGTAGAGATTAAGGTTATGAGAATCTCGAGGTTTTAAGAAGTGACAAACACTGGTGGCGGCACAGGTTGGCGTTACGTAGGTATTGGGCAGAAAGAGTGTCTGTGAGTAATAATCATTGGACGTGTTGTTCGTGCTCCTGGACGTGGGCTCGGATACGCAGAGAGTCATGGTGCACTAGACGTCATCTAATCAGGTTTAACTATCATCTGGACGATGTTTAGAGCAAGTCACATGATCTGAATAGTGTGGAGTTAAACCTCTCAGTTGTTCTGACCACATCTATCTCATTTTGCAGTCATCCTTCTCGTAACATAATCAAATGATAGTTTGTTTCTGATTGTGGAAGTGGGTAACCGACGACTGACTAGGTTAAGGCTTTGTACTGACTGTGGGCTATATAACTTTTCTTTGACATCGTTTGACCGTTTGTCTTGTTGAACATTGAAGTATTCTTATCAGTTAATTATGAGTGAGTCAGACCGTTGCTTTTGCACAGTTGAAACTGAACAGAGGATTGTGAAGAAAGGTGAATTACTAGACAGTTTCAATAAGAATTGGCAAAATGCAGAAATGTATGCGCATACTTTACATAACGATGTTCATCGAAGGTCAAGGGCCCCTTCGTGTGTAAAACAACCAGTTTCGAAATTCGAACCTATATGTTCTGTTGCCTTTCAAAAACACAGAAATCGGTCATAACCAGCCACAGAAGACGTAGATACACTGAGAAGCTTGAAGACATCAAAAAAATCCACAGAGAACTCATTCGCGTCTTTCTTTAGCACTGTAAGTAGTTGAGAATCAGCAGTTCGTGCGATAATCACTTAGAAGTTATCAATAACTGGTTTTGTCATTTTTATTTCGATGAAACCATTTCAAGCGAATGTCCAATTAAGTTATGGTGACTTTTATGAACCGGACAGTATGCAGAGAAATCAGTAGAGCTGATTGATTAATTAGGTGATCCAAAGACTGAACATAACACGTGTAAAACAATCGAAGTATAAAGTTTGACTTCATTATCCTTGATTTATTTGTACCAAATCATCATCATCATCATCATCATCATAACAGCCATGAACCTGATCAAAGGTACTGTGGCTCGGGTTGCCGCTCACCCCAACAGTGACGTTGAATATCCTAGAAGGAGACGTTACTAAGAAGTTTATCAAATACCAAAGACCACCACGCGATTTTACCCAAGTGTTCGTGGACTCAGTAAATAATGCCCGGCACGGTAAACGCTCAGCTGGCATACGGAGAACGTGACCCAACCATCGCAAGCTGTGCAACGTAATTAGTTGGCCAGTTGATTGCGCACCCTGAGCGTTCCGGAATGCGCGCCCGCGAACTGCCACATTGCTCACGCGATCAGTCCACTTAATGTGGGCCAAGTGGCAGAGACAACGATCGTCAAACACAGCAAGCCTGTTGATATCTTGCTTGCGAACAGGCCACGTTTCCGAACCATACAACAGAATGGAACGCACACAAGCATTATAGACCCTTCCTTTCAGCGACAACCGAACGTCTTTTCGACGCCACAGATGACGCAGTTTGGAAAAGGCAACTCGTGCCTTTGCTATCCTCGCTGATATCTCATCAGCAATATTACAGGCTGACGAGATAGTGCTACCTAAGTACGTAAAACTGTCAACAGTCTCAAGCGGATTACCTGCAATGAAGAAAGTAGGGTTGGAAATGCCCCAGTCTTGAAGCAGCACTTTGCACTTTGAAGGTGCGAAGTGCATTCCATACAGACCAGCCCGGTCACTCACCTTGTTCAGCATGGTCTGCATGTCTTCGGCAGAGGGGCTAAGTAAGACAATGTCGTCCGCATACTCCAGGTCGGTCAATCTAGCGCCAGGAAGAAGCTCAACACCAAGCCCACTGGATTCACGAAGCGCACCCTCCAGAATGTCGTCCATAACAAAATTGAACAGGAAGGGGGAAATCGGACACCCCTGACGAACACCACTAGAAGTGATGAACGCTCGAGACAGTTGTCCATAAACTCTCACTCTGCTTGCAGAGTGAGCGTACAGCGATCTCAATAGATTCACGTATTTCTCTGGTACTCCCTTGCGAAGGAGACAGCTCCAGAGAACGTTACGAGCAACTGAATCGAATGCAGCCCTCAGGTCCAAAAAGACCACGGCCGTCGGCTGCCTATATGAATGCCGATGTTCCAAGATCCGTCGTAAGGTAAAAATGTGGTCAACACACCCCCGACCGGATCTGAATCCTGCTTGTTCTTCACGTATCTGACTTTCTCTGGGTTTAGTGAGCCGACGTAAAATGAGGCCAGTGAGTAACTTGGACGCAACAGACACCAAACTGATGCCACATAGATTTCGGAACCCCTTTTTGACAACGGGAATGACTGTTGATAGGCACCAATCACGAGGTAGCTCTTCAGTCTCCCAGATCGTCTGGAGAAGTTTTGTCAGTTCTGATAGCAACCTCACTCCACCATCCTTGAAAAGAGAAGGAGAGAGGAGGTCTGGTCCAAGAGCCTTGTTACGCTTCATTAACTTAAGCTCCCTAACTGATCGAACTTGGGGTTCACTTTTAGTGATCAGAATGAAGCTTCACTAGGTTGCAGTAAATGTTCCTATCCTTCAATCGTACATTTGAATCACTTGAAAACGGTTGACAGGCCTGTTTCACAGAAGGCGCGATTCTATGCTTACCAAAGCTTAGCCACACTGGAGTTCGGACGGTGTGAACTTATCATTATTCGCTCATAGCAGAAGGTACGGGAGCTCATATGAACGAAGTTGTGACCTACAAAGTTGTCGGAAAAAGCGGTTTTTCTCAAGAATTCGCCATGTTTATCAAAGGAAGTGGATTTTTCTATTTTGGGGATTTGAATGCCTGCCACTATTCTCGGAAATTCAAGTTTCTAGCTTGCTTCAGGTCGGTTCGTTGAGTGGCCTAGGACCAAGGCAGCCGAAGACATATGAATACGGCCGTTACAAACCACTGTTTTGAATTCGGACTGAGCAGAAAATATAGCTCGTTTGAAGGTTGTCTTCTTTCCTTTATTTTTGGGGGTTCTAAGTTGCGAGAGTTGGGTTCGGGTACTTGTGTTCTGATTCTAGTGTTGTTTTGTGATACGGTTGCATTTCGTTCATGTTCGAGGTATTGCTCGCAGTCTTTGTGGTCGTTCTTGTTTTCCTTTCTCAGGGGATTGTAACGTATGCTCACGGCTACAGCAAAACAATTATCTAGGTGTCTGCCCACTTTGGATTATTCATGGAATACAGCATTCTAGAAGGAGTCACTGACAATTCGGAGGATGGGAACAATGAGGAAATTGTCCTCAGCTACCTCATTTAAAAGTTTTCGACGAAAAGAAGATTTCACCGTTCAACTGTCAGTTATTTGTTGTGCGCACAAAACTCGAGATTTTGAAATGCATTAAGTGATTTTAAGTTTGGTTTGAGTTACTAAATAACTCGTTCCCGTAAGACTGGTTCAAACGACAGACAAAGTAATTCAAAGTAACTTGAGTGAATAAAGTACAAACGACAATTCCAAGTTGGTTACGTAAAGACATGAACTGATTTTGACGAAAAGTGGGGTTCCCCAACTAATCCATCTAGATAATATATAGATTCTTCAAAGAGAGAGTGGTAAAGAGGTCAGTATCCTCTCTTCTGTCTCTCAACCCTAGCTCATGGGAATTTCTGTCATAACCTGAATGGAAACCGTTTTTTTAAAACTCCATCAGTTGCGTACCTTGCTATCCTACGGTCTCTTTTATACTCGCCTTGGAATCTTACGGATTTCACTGGTATACGATTAACGTATCATCAGGTTTGACTCAACAATTTTTAAATGTTCATGACGATTTCTACTTTCTGACATCGTTTCGCTAAGTTTCAAGCGGTGTTGCCTACTGTAGCCCGCCTGTCATTGTTCGTGTTAGTGGGAGGTCAAGCCGTCATTCGTGTTTTTCACGTGGATTACACATGAAATATACCAGCCTTATTCTGAGGCAAAATGAACTGATTATTCCCCCATGCACACACTTGGTCACATCGATCAATTCAGATGACCAAACGCAAACAGCCACCCACTGAACAGAACAGGTACGTTTAGGGTGTCAGACTAAACAAACTAGACCACAATCAACTTTGAACATGACCTAAATTCTGACTCCGGTAACCTGGCTGTTTCCACAATTCTATGTCCAATCGGCTGTTTGCACCACTCTGTCGAGTTATCCAGGCGATCTGCCTGTCGGGTGAGAGGAAAGGCTTTCGATTACGATTGTCCACCTGCGATAGATAGACCGACGTGTGGAATTTGTCGGGAGCGTCCCATACAATCAGGTGAGCACAGTACGTGCCCATTCGCACCACGAGCAACATAATTGTGTCTATCTGAATACTGTTTGCCAAGCAGTAGATTTTCGGTACAGAATGGATTTTGCAACCATTGCTTCGGGTGGCTAGTTTATGGGCATTAAAGTTGTCAAATACAATCCAACAGCATGCGGTCGCTAAAATTTTACACACAAATTTCCATGCGGACTGTTTCACAGACAAAGAGCATACACTTAACAGTGTGCAAAGTAAATCTTGGTATTTGGTTTCATTGAATGCTGGTTGAATAACCTACACGGATAATGCATCAAGGTCATTTTGTGAAAATTAAACTAGTTCCAAAGTTAGTGCTGGTTTATCCCTTAACAAAGATTATCTCAGCTGTTAAGAAAAGACAAACGTATTACCGTGGCAATGTTAAAAAGTTCCCACATCAATTAAGACCGTACGAAAAATAGACTATTTTCTGTATGATGTAAGATCACAGTGTTTTGAGTACATCTGAAGTTTGCAAATAAACGATGAAATTTTCTGAATATATGTTGATCGTACATGATTTCGCTGCGTTCAAATGCACAAGTGCACATAAGCTGAAAAAGGTATTTTCATTGCGGGCCTGCTAGTTATTTCACTGTGTGAGTTAAACAACAGAAACAAGTTAGCAGGTGCTTGTCAGTGCTTTTAATGTTTGTTGTACACACATTTCAGGGAGGATTGAGTGACTACTGACAACCGTTGAGCAAACGCAGTTGCTGAAAGAAGCGAATGGACAGATATAAACACTGAGATTGTGGAGGTGACGTGAAACTACAATCCGTGTAACTTCAAGCTAAATCACTGAGTAACTGGAAGTTGAGCAAAGTTTGTGAGAAAACGATTTGCAGTGCTAAAAAAGGCTTCCTAGTTTCAAAGCGTTTGTATCAATACTCTGGCTAGAAACTCGATGCTCATCTCCTATTCTCCAGTTCAGCTAAAAGTCAGAAATTAGCGTCTGCATTTCAGTAAGTAGTGTGCTAATGCACAAACCACCAATTAGTAGATTACTTACCTATGTTCATCATTGATGAAGCGATTAAGTAAACACATGCAAGATGCTATCTTATAGATGCTGAATAAATTTCGTTTGCAATTTGGTTGCTTGTTTGTAGTGTATGAGCAGAATACTTCCGTTTTGATAATGAAGCTTAGTTAATTATGGACAATTTGTCAACCTTTTTTTATCCTTTCTGACTGCGCGCAAAATATGCTGAGTCAGTCATGGAATGAAAGATCTTTCGATAAAACCGTCTTGAGATAATAAAAACTATCCGTTAAGCCCCTTATCCCGCCCAGTTCGATCAATACCCATGCAATGAGGTGCTGTTCTACTTCGTGAGCACCTTACCATTGTCCGTACAATATGAATGTTCTGTCAGCCCAAACTAACTGGCCTTCGAATTCTGGATTATAAGTGGTTGTTCAGGGTGAGTCAGGTTTCCAGGGCACAAAACACCCCAATCTAGACTGCACTATTCAACGAGCTCTCCGCGCAATTCGCCGTTGTCACAACGCGGATAAAATGTTCACATAGAACCTGTTGGAAGGAAGTGGAACTACATGGTTTAGTAACGAGGTCAAAAACCTGAGAGGTGCGAGGCAACGCTGACTGTTTTCACAGTATGGCTATAGTACGTCACGCCTGAGTTCACAATTGACGAGATAGAACATAAAAGCACAACATGACGTGCTGCAAACTTTGTGGCAACTTTGTCAGGTTTTGACCAGTCTTTTGGTGATCTGTTGATCAATTTCGTTGGTAAAATAAAGGCATTGATTATCTATCGGTTGGTGGATAACTATCGTTAGGGAAATATCGTACTTGCCCATCTTCACTCATCGACGAATGATAACTCCTAGTTCAGCATTGTCTTTCAAAGGCTAGAACCTCGTGAAAAGTTGTTTTGAAGGTTTTATTGTCATCACTCAGTAAAACTGTCCAGAATAACCTCATTCCAAGTCGGTTGGCCAGTATCCGTTCACTTTCAAAATGAGTGCTTAGACATCGTTGTGAAAGAACACAATCACGATATTTTGACACGGTCCGAGGTATAGGACTGCATGCTATTACGTCTTCTGACCGATATTCCGTGCATCTGCGTGATCCATTTCCAAAGTACACCGAATTAACCAACCTATTGGGAGTCATAAGGGACAACTCGATAACGTTGTGGAAAAACAGGCGAAAAAGTACTCTCCGAATACATAGATGAATACAGGTGCAATGTGCAAGTGGCTTGTTCACCACCACTGCGTCAAATGTTACGCAGTTAGCGCATCTGACTGAACGTTTGGGTAGTTACGTCAACAATAGTACCCTCACTTCATCAGCATTGCATTCTCACGTAATAGCCACCTGCGATTTGCCTCAGAGAGCTATTCCGTTAACTGCTCACATTCAGTATGCCAAGATGTAACACCACCTCCAGCATATGGCGTACTTTTAAATAGGTCTATGAAGCAATGTCACTAATGCAACGCTTTGCTAACAATATAAATCGATCGCGGTGAAACGTGATCCTGAGTGGTTTGCACTTGTGGTTAACATATCTTATTTATATGTGAACGTCTCGGAATGTGGGGACATTTTTTGCTCGGTGAAGGTGGTCACCATCAGCAACTCATAAGAGTGCACCTGGAGCTAAGTATCCAGAGTGCGTCCATTTTCAGTCAAATATTGTATGAATACTTGGAAGTTATTCTGTACCACGGTATGCGCTGATCTTTCCATGCTGTTGTATTCCCAAATCCTATAACATTTATTAACTAAGCTCATGTAGACTATGCAAATGTCATGTCGGGAATGTCGAAGACAGGTACAACATCACGTAGCAAGGAGGACTGAAGTACAGTAGAAAATGTAAGTGAAAGCAAGTAGACACGACTGTTCAGTAACACGGTGGACCGCATAATGACCAGTAAACATGTGCAGGCTAACGTTCACCAATCGGGAAGGTCACATTGCCCAATCCAATCAGACATTAGGAGGAACGTTTACGGGCGCACAGGCGTGCCATGAGTAATGAATTATGTGAGCAGCCTCGCCACACATGCGTGCACTTAACAAGATACAACATACGTAAATAATAGTTTATTGTCAAAAGACTCCCTTTTTGTACAGTTTGTTTTGGATCACTTTCTACCTCAAAGTAGCCATCACGTGATTTGCTAGAATCTGCACACTTCTTACCCATTAGACATTAGACGCGTATAGATTATGAACGTTATATTCGAATCCTACTTGGAAGCGTCCGAGAAATCTGCTGAAAAAATCCGGAGGGGCAGCAATCATCCTCTAATCCTAAATCCATTACAACGTTTACGTAATTCCGCGTCTCATTTATACGCTTCGTTAAACTCACAAGTAAGCGCGCAATTCTTTTATGAGCCCCTACCTGGTCAAAGTTTCAGTTTATTTTGAAACTATTTGTCTTAACGTCAACAAACAAATATGTCATTTTAAAGTGTTTGTTACCAAATCTGAATATCTTTAGATCCACGTCTTTTCGCTTGCCTTTTAATTTCTATCATTACAGCCTAATAAACCTGCCTCCGATTTTACGAGTAAACTGGGATTTTCTCTTCTTCTGTACGATAAGTAGGCAAACCCTTCGAGCACTGGTGTATTGCTGTCAATGACGATAACCATGATTCAGTTGATAAGAACAAAAGAATGAGCAATGCCTGGAAGGTGCAAATCACCATTTTGCATCAACTCATTGACAAAGCTGCAAGCAAAAGTCCAGACCCAATGGTGCGCACAATTAACTAACCACATAAAATTGGTCATAGTTTATGAGACACGTACAAAATAATCAAGTGCAAAATCAAGTCATACCCAGATTCGCTAGACTGGATCAACAGAAATTTCACGGTTGTCAATTATATGCAGAATTACCGAGAAAAAAGTGTGCATTAGGCATATGAGCTCAGTAATTGGCGAGTAAGTGTAGTGAACGGTGAAGGTAAGCAACAAGTACATATACTTGAAAGTGAAGACAAATGATTGTCACAGTGGGGTATTAAAACAAGAAGCAATGATGTAGATAAGCTGAGTCTGACGCATAAAAAACGCCTTGATCTAACAACAATTCACGGCTGAACAGAAATCCGAGTAATTAACACCATGTTGAGTACTTATGATTAATACAAATAATCATTTTTAAAAGTTTAGTATAACCGATTCAGTGACTTTGACGTTGATCCTACACCCACGCTGTAATCAACCAGATTATGTGCACCTTAACCAAGGTAGATGTGGGTGCCAAGACGACACGCCTACGCTGACGCTTTTAGTAACAAACCCATATAAAGTAATTTTATATAACTGTCTTGTGGTTCATAATATGAACCAAACAAGCAGTGAGAAGAACGAAAGCAAACTACCACAATTTTTGATTCAGTGAACGTAGTGACGTCATCATTCAAGCAGTTCACGGGAAGCACAAATAGTTGACAATAGCCAATCTTGTTGATCAGATTGAAGAGAGGTTTGCGACATTCCACTTTTGGAACTGTGAAACTACAAATATTTCCCCTAATGTCAACGATCAGTCTTCTGTTTCTTTCCTCACTTAGATCCCAGTGAACTCTTACAATCGAAGAACAACCTCGCGAGCACTGCAGCTAGCCTGGAGCTTGTTGGATTATATTAATAACAGCAATGTGGCTTATGAAATGAGCTTTCAAATAGTAACTTCAAATATCTCACTAGTTGTTCTGGCAGAACAAATCCGCCGTGTCCACTTCTGTGTCTTGTTATCTGCTAATTATTTTGCAAAAAACTGAGCAATCTTAAAACGAAATGAACGATAAGACGAAAACTGAATCAGGCCGGCAGAAGTGTGGCCGAAATTTTGGTGATCACAAATCGGAGATGAACTTCGGGTACTCTAAAATCTTCAACCGCACATTCGGATATAATACTTGAGTGACGCGCAAATAGTGGATCGTACGTTAAGAACAAATCAAAAGTCGAACAGCGTTGGTCAAAGTTTATGAGACACTGAAGAAGAAGAATACAAGAGAACTGCCAAATCTCACCCAATGGTGTTGCTGTTTGACAATTTTCAATGAGCACAGACGATGCTAGACGCTATTTCGCGTTCTGTTAAATACTTCGGAATGCGCCTTGCAGCCTCAAAATACAAAGTGAATCTGCAGGATTGCTGTGGCCACGTAGATTTGATGTTAGATAATGTAGTCATGGAGGTTGTTGACCGGTTTGTATACCTGGGAAGCTGCTTCAGCGGCGACGGAGGAAGTGTAGGGAATGAAATAGAAGCGCCTATCTCTAAGGCTAGGGAGGTATTCGCTAATTTGAGGCATCTCTGGCGGCAGAGTGGTATTTCTCTGAAGCTTAAAGCTCACGTACATAAAACAACGGTGAGGGCCGTATTACTTTACGGCAGCGAAACCTGGCCGTTCAGGGTAGAAGACGTGAACCGTCTTCAAGTATTTGACCACCGATGTCTGCGTTCAATCGCTCGTATCGGGTGGCACCAGCGTGTAAGCAACGAGGAGGTTAGAAAGTGGGTGTTAAGTAGTGATTGTCAGACGAGTTCTTTTGTCCAGTCTCTACGTTTGCACAGGCTTAGATGGTTAGGTCACGTAGTAAGGATGCCAGCTAGTCGTCTTCCACACCGAGCACTGTTCGCTGGCACTGCGGCCGACTGGTGTAAGGTGCGAGGTGGACAGATAATGACCTGGCGTAGAGAAATGAAGTCGTTCACGAAGGGGTTGGTCACTGTGGGTCGTGTTCGTCTCCCGGGCTGGGGCCCTCGCGACTCACAGAGTCGGTGGTTGGAGACTTTGGGAGAGATGGCGGCTAATCGAGCTCAGTGGCGTGAATGCTGTCGTTGTTTGTGCGAGTTGTCAGTGAAGTGAGTGCATTTAATGACGCAAGGCAATGAAAGCCGTAAGGAAGCTGTCTCACTGATGACGCCTTACTCTCACTTGCAGCTGGGTTGCTTGTTTGCAAGGTGTAGGCACCTTGATGCTGAATGTTTGAATCTGGACGTAGTCATTTTCAGTAGTTAGGTCCCTTCCCTTCCCCTTCTTTTTTCCTTCTCTCCTATATATAGATATATATATCTATAGGGTTTGCTTTTTCTTCATGGTTGTGTGGCGGTTAAGCATTAGTGTGAACCTTTGATGTATTGCTGTCTATGATGATGATGATGATTATAGACAGATTAATCATAAGGGAAGTGTATGCATTTGGCAACTTGGTTAACTAATGGCAGTTGAATGTTTCGATCAATGGAACCACCTAACAGACGTATACAGTTAAATATCAGCGTGAACCGCTGATGTCTGTGGTGTTTTTGATGGTGATCAATTGGATGAACTGAATGTGGCGTATATTGGAGATATATGTGGCCAGAAATTAACGAGCTGCCGGCTTGGCACGCTTCGGTTGTTTTGTTCAATGCTAGTGCAATTTCACACTTGCCTTTGTTTTGTCGTATTATGTTTAATTATTTTTGGTTTGGAAATAGTTCGTGAAACCAAAGCATGTATCATGTAATTCCTTCATCCTTAGTTCACCTCTCCCAGGTATTTTGTTGGTATTCCCAACAAGTTCGGACAACAATTTCTATATTTTGGAAATAGTTACATCCACGAAAAGTCAGATAGGAGTGCTGTCGTTAGTGCTGAAGCACATGACACCACGGAAGTATGTCAACAAGTTACAGACATAGATTCAGTTCTGAACCTTTTTGATCGGCTCAAAGGATTCACCCCAACAACCGCAGATAATGCCAATTGGTTCAAGGCAAAACGGGTGAATATAGCTTATGAGTTCACCTTATCATCGACCTGTCAACACTGGTGTCTGATGTACGAACATGATCAAGCTATCAGACAGCTAGGAGACATGAAGGATGTCCCTTTCTGTTGCTGGATAAGGGCTCAGGTGTCATCGTTGTTCAAAATGATGATTACCTGAATAACATTAGACCAAACCTCGGAGACCAAAAAGTTAGGCCAAATAACGAACCAGAAAGCAACGAGCTGACTGACTAGCAGATTGCATGAAAATCACAACTATCACCTTTAAACGGCCATATCAACGAGGGACTATACAAGCAATATATCCACTTTAATGGCTTTGCAACGTTCAACGCTAAACGTGAGTTGGTCAGGAAAAATTGTCCAGATGGGCCAGACGAATTTTTAAGACTGATGCGATGGCTTTGGAACAGCAGTTATTACCGAAGATGCTCCTTGCTGATAAAGACCTGTAGGAGTTTATTAACATCCACAACAAACCGAAACATGCCACTCCGGCTGTGTGCACTTGCAATTTCGAGGAGATCATTTGGTCAACATATTTCAACACAGGCATCAACAAGCCTTGTTTCGAACCTATCGTTAAACTATACTTCGCCCTTACAATTATTCAGTGGACTGAGTCTGAGTGAAACCAAATGAAGTCCCTCTGACCACTCTGCTTCCCGTATTGTTCATCAGCTTATTTTCAGTTGCGGTGACACTAACACTCGTATCTCCGTCAACCAATATTGCAACATATCGCCTAGTGGCTGGTCAGTTCTGTGAAACAAAGTTTCAGTATGGCTGAAGGCAAACAACGTAACCTATCATCGTCGAATTTCGAGCACATCCGAAGATCTAGATATATAATAATCCCGATCTATTTCATCAGCGCACTGAAACGTAACTCAAATCCGAAACTTGGACCTAACAATGAAACCGTTCTGTGCGCACAAAAACCACGGAATCATGCTTGGTAGTGAATGCCTCACACCTGACATTTCATCTAGCCAGTCGCGCACCATTCGCATCAAATTCAAGAGCTTTAATTGATTGTTTTAAGTAAGCGGTTGAAGAGATTAAATGAAATGTTGACATTTCGTAACAGGCTCCTTCGTTCTGTTTCGATTAACTGTTGGATTAAGGTTTCCCTCTTTCATATTCCATTGATCCCAGTTTAACAGGTGACGCCTACTTACGTTATCTAACGTTAGAACAATGGTCTTTGGGATCATTCATTGTCTGGCCACCTGAGAGCCTCTTCGAGTTTTTGAAGACCATGATGGGATATACTTTCTGTTCATGCGTTTAGTTTGTGGCTCAGCTGTTGCATGACACAGAGTTCAATATTTGACGGTGTATTTGCCCGTTTACTATCATGTCGCTCATGTGATCACTTCGCTCTTGGTGACGAATTAAGAATGGGGCGATGGTGTCACAAAATAAGTATTTTTACCATCATCATGAAGGTCACCCTCTTGGTCCCATCGAAGTAAACTGATAGAACAACTTGAGGATGGTCGCCATTAGGAAGAATTTCGACCAGTGGACATTGATCGAATTATGGTTACGAGATATTATGGCCGTGTATTACATACCTGGTCACAGCGCTTGCAAACTCCTGGGTGTATAATATATAGAGCGATTACTTACCGCGCATAATATGCATCCAACTGAGGTGGCTTTCATCGGGCGCGGTTGTCTATATCAATCTTCCTGTCCAGTAACCACGGCTGAATACTTACAAGCAGCCATGTTACTTAGAAAACACTCCCGTTTCTAGCTAAATTGTTATTTGAACCCTAACTCTTTCTAACATTTTTCACAGTACCTACTTTGATAAGGAGAAAATCACCGCAGGTCATCATCACATATGTAACAGGTTCCCAAAATTTGATTGGCTAGCCTCATAGTGAGTACATTTCACTTTGTTGTCTAGACACTTATTTAACATAGTTCGTAACAGGCAACCTGATATTGTGACGATTGTTACATGAGTGTGCTTACCATTTTCCGACGGCTATGCTACGCCACATGCGTAAACTGTTAGACCACGGTTCGAATATGGTCTTATGATCGAAACGAAATCGATGTCACGTGAGCTTCAGTTTCGTATTCAGGTCGTGATACCTCTGAAAGTTCTCCCAGTACACGGATACGATGTATCCCTCATATGCTGTCAGACTTTATTTTTCTAACTCTGGTGAAAACATACTCGGTTCACCGTTTAGCAAGACCCCGATACAATATACAATATAGCAACAAGCTAATCCAACGTTTTTGAATTAAAAAAACCAAGAGTAGCACGTGAGGTGTCTTGTGCAAGCAGGTCAAAATCAGTTTAGTCATGAATGAGATAGTCCGTCAGATGACCAAGACGGAAGCAGCTGCGTGCAACTGAAAAGTACTCGTTGATAAGACACATGAAATTGATTAAACTTGATAGAGTTGCTGCGAGTCAAAACAGTAATGAGTCCAGAAAGAGAGAGATACGTTTAGAACATGACCTTAGAATTCAACATCTGAGCTAGAGGTTGTATCATAATTGCAGATGCTATCTATGGCATCTATATTTAAGGCTTCCTGTTGTGGTTTCTAGTCTCCGTATGTATATACAACATATATAACATATGTATATATAAACTGCTGTCATATTACCGTGCTGTACATTCTTTACACGTTGTTCGTAGTGTCAATCTCACGTGTGTTTTCATCATAAACTAAAGCAGTGCAAAGTTTCTTGCCTTGGTCAGTGTCACTTGTGGACTGCAGTGTAGGTAGAGAGCATATATGCGAAGGTATCCCGTTCCCTCGATGTGGTTTACAGAAAACTTTTAGTATTCGGTCTCCTTCATCCAACGACGTGTTGAAGGTTGGCGTCAACTGTTTCAAATACTTCAGCCGTTTACTTGAAAACCATCATAAAATGTAATGTAATCGGTATACACATGAACGTATAGAAGTTTACTGGTCAGTAGCCAGGCAACAAACAAGAGAAGCAATCTGACGAAAACACTTTTTACATGCATGAAGCTAGCCTTTGTTCGCTGAACAATCTTACTTATAACCAAACATTGTAGCCTCCTGTTAAGTAATACTACATTGAATCAGTTGACGGTATCTGTGAGGTAGCCGGTCTTCGGAATCTTTATGGAGTTCGACTGAGCAGCTTTTTGACTACAGAACGTTCGATCGGTCAGAAATCGCTCAATAGCTGTTGTAGGCAGAACTTTGGTCGATCGAATTCAGTGAAAAGCAACAGCTTCTAGCCGTTGCGATGAATCTTTTGTAGGTGGCTGTGACTGAAACAATTTCTCTGAACGCTTGCCAGATTCCGTCAATACGATTGCTGAAGTCAAGATGGTGGAATGCAATGAAGAACGTGACTATTGCTCATTATCAATCGTTGTTGTGAACAATACCGAATCTCTGTAAAAATGGTACCGTTTTCCTAATAAACTGATATGGTTTAGCACCGTTCAAATGCTCGTTGTCCTGAGTTTTTTAACACAGTAGCCAAGTACACAACGGAATTATTCTAAGCCATCGTTAACGTCAGGCTAGTTTGTCTATCATCATTTGTCGAAACGACAGAATGCTCCAGTCAACTACTAGTTAACGGTCAGTTCTATCACGGAAGCAGCGATCAAATAAGGATATACGGAATTTTTGACATTGGTTAAGAAAACTCGATACGTCGTCAAGATAAATTTTGCAAAACATTTTTGAATCAAACTTTGTTTGGAGTGATCAGTTACTGACGTCGACATCCCAAAGCATGCAGCTTTTCATCACGTTTTTTGGTAGACACGAAGTTGTGTGACCAACACCACCCAATTAAACGTTCCATCAGTTAACCAATTACACCTACTGATGTATCAGAGTGATTCAGACACAGAGTACAAACAAACTTTGCAGAGTATGCTCTCCAAACAACACCTCCGCAATAAACCATATTATCGTGCAACCAGATGGTACAGCTTTTACCCGACAGTCTCTCTTGTAAACAACGAAGTTTGGTAGCACGTTGCACACATTTTTCATTTTGGTATCGACGGTTGATCACAGCTGGCAAACTTTTCCGGCATGTAGATGATCAGCATTGTGGCATTCTTTAGTGGTGTTAAGTGAATACCAGTTATAGATGCGAAATATAGACTGCACACTTTCCTGCCGTCATTTGTGCAAGCCGCAAAACAGTTCCCACTTATATTGAATGGTTTGTATCACACTTTAGTTTCTGATTTGATTCCAGGAAATCGCATTAAGAATTACTTCGACTCCAAAATTGACGGTCCTGTTCACCAAATCTTTTTACATAATGTACCTTTAATGATTCACTGGCTTACGGTGATACATTGAATCTTACTTATGCGAGACAGTTATGGTCAACCAATGGCAAGAATTCGTCAACGAATAACAAATGATACGGCAATTATACGCTTTCATTGAATTCTAAAACAAGCGAGAAACTGCACGATCGTATGCCATTCGTTTCAACTGCTTGTGTACCTGAGATCAAATGACGTTCTTATCTGAACAGGTCAACTCTATCCTCATGATTTCCCGATGATTTTACGTTTAGATTTTTCCTTCAGTTCTTTGTCTGAGGCTTCTGAGGGGAACGTGAACTACGTCATAGAATTACCATAGTTGACACAAGGAAGTCTGCCGTTACCATTTGAAGTCATTATGTTCAGTTTTCATCATTCGGGGAAATCAGTTCAGCAGATTTTCGTGGTGTGCATTTAACTTTGGTAATAACGCAAATCTCAGGAGATCAATGTGTGCTCAACAAGAATCAGATCCTGTAACTGTGCTAGTCGAGAAAGAGCTTTTACCTCTGAGATAAAAACCACAGTTAAACGCGCCCTAGACCAATACCTTCAGTGTGCTTCGACTTGTCCGTTCAACGTTGGTCCTTATTGACAGGAGATTATTTTCATAGTTTCGCCCTGGCCATTATTCTAAAATGACCACTTCTAGTAGTACATACAATCCCCGAGTCACGGACAACGTTTGAGTCATTACCGCAAAATTGATCTATCCATAAATTGTAAAAATCTTGTCAGTAATCATTAATCGCCATTGATAGTAACACTTCTAGGCGGCTGTGCTTAATCGACTAACAGTTAGTTTAGGGGATATTCCAAGTAATCGGATCAGATTTAACTGTTTCACTAATTCAGGCCAGGATACCTTTTCTCCCATTCAGTCAAGGTGACACATCTGGTAAGGCTAACAGTGTGTTTCGTATGCATCCAGAAATGAACTTTAAACCTCTTTTTCCTCACAAATTTAGCAAATGGAACACAGTTGATCAAATAAGATCGAGACACCCAACAACATTGTTTGTACTAAACAAATCACAGACAGCTCTGTAGAATGTCACAATCAGTAACGGAGCCGTAGTTTGTCGCAATCAGTATTGATTGAAGGCACCATCAACTCACTTTCGGAGTTAGCTGTTGAATAGAAAACTGGGGATTAGCAAAAATCGAGCCAAAGCAAAGAAATGCTCATAAAGCGAATTAGTTGAGGACGAAAGTGTAGTTAGAGAGAACCAAATTAGGATGAGGTATTTCATTGCGAGGATGTTGCAATACACAAAGTTTTAACCATCCCGTGCACTCTTCTTCAAGAGAGTTGTTATCAAACATATATTGATAAACCCTTTCATTTTATTTATGCCAAGCAATTTCAACAAACTATGTCGTATAGTTATTTGATCACATGGTTCCATATTCCGTAAAGTGAAGAGAAATAACTCAATCAACGAAGTGTCCACAACAATTCTCACTTCAACGTGATGATTGATGGAGCAATCCGACAGAGTTTATAACCTCTCACGAAAACAAATCAAGGAAGAGAGCAGGACAACATTAGGACTAGCGGGAGAATGTGTGCGCATTAATGAATCAATTTTTTACAAGTCAAGAGATGGAAGGGAACTTCTGCACATCGTTTGTAGAAGAATAAAGCCTGCCAGCTATTGTTATTAGGATCAAACGTTACATAATTGACAGAAAGAGGTTTACCTGGTCTAGTTTTTCAGTTTACTCAGTGTTGAACTACTGTGACCGACGTAAGCTGATGGAATTGAACTGTAGGTTTACGGTGGAACCTGCATCAACTGCAGGTTAAGGTTGGGGATGTTCTTACCATTTACCTATGGTGATAATTCACACTACCTTGCTTGAATCCCGAATGTCAATTGTATCAAAACAAGGGTTTAAATTGTTCCAGTCAGCTCAATGTTCTCTAAAACGGTGTTTACCTGGAAACATTATGCCTGTAGGTGGGACCACCCACGATCTTCTTTTGGAAGTACTCTAAACAACCTGGTAAGATATGGGCTTAAGTCGTCGTAGAGATCACGGAAGTCAACTGCCGTAGGATGCACAGTTTTTCTACTCGCTTTTCTGCTCACAAACATAACGTTTTCGAAAACACCCACATGTGAATTGCTGCGTTGCTCGGGTGATCAGTTACATTGGAATGAAACAAGTTTCAAAACATGTTTATTCAAACAAAGCAAATCTGTCAGTCTTTTTGTTGCAAATAGACCACATTTCCTGAGAGTGGCCTAAATCGTACCTCTACTGTCGTGGATGAAGCATCCCAGCGAGAGCAAAATGGGTTCTTATTTTCATGTAGATATCTTCAGTACTGCAACAGGTTTATTGGATGATATCACCCCAGTATGTGAACCTGTTGATGATCTCACGTGAACTACTCGCAGTAAAACCATCTGGAGAAGAAAAGACCCAATCTACTAGTAACACTGTGAACTGACAGTGTGAAACACTTCATTGAAATCAGCTCGGGGATTAATCTGTTTTGGCTTGATACGCAGAACACTATCATCCCCGAACGCCATGTTAGTCGGCTTACTATCGAGAGAAAAATACACATCAGTTTCATTGGAACTCTTTAGCACAACTTCTGGAATATCGCTTACGGCAACATGAAGGAGACGTAGTTTACTTGGCAAATAACTTTTGAACTGATGAACATCCAAGACTGTTGCATATGAACCGTCACCTTGCTTTCAGATTGAGTATACAATGGTCCAAAAAGGTTCACAATTTTCAGTGAGACACACTGATGAACAAGAGTTCGTAAGATGAAATAACGAGCAACCATGTGGGGGACAGTCTTCAAATCTAAGAAAAAGCCCGAACCTTAGGTTCCCAACACGAATGACGAAGAGTTAAGATCTGTTGCGCAGGAAAAAAAACTGACGCGTGTCAATGTTCTACTTGTCCTTCTTCAACCTGGCTTCCCATGGATTTGGTTAACCAGCTTAGTATGAGACCAGCAGGTACTTTGCTGAATAGACTGATATCACTGTGATTGTCACAAACGTTGAGTTTCGTTCTTTAAAATGCAATAACGCTTGCTAATCGTCAGATATCCTCAGTTATCCTGTTACGCAAACCTCGCATGAAAATGGTAACAGTTACGACGTCAGTCTCCCACCAACATTTTTAAGAGAGTAGGTAGGGGGACGACGAAACCTAAGACCTTGCTGCCATTCGACAAACAAAACTTCGAGATCATTTCGGCTTCCGACGGGAGATATTCTGAAACCCACAATTCTGGTCTCGTCATCTCTAAGCTTCATTTGGGGCCAGCAAGACGGCCCTTAAGTTCGGCCTTCTTTTCAATTCGACGTGACCGGTCAGTGATAAGAAAGCCGTTTTGTAAGTACTGGTGCACAAGCACCGGTTCGATGGAAAGAGCAACCATGAACCACGAAAAACATCACGCTGCTATAGACGCTTGCACTATCTCTTTCAGTAGTTCAACTGAATGGTAACAACGTTGGCCTTCAAGTTCACGACAATTACTGGCGTACTGAGAGACGGGATAAATCAACTGTCACTTGGTTTTATGATTCAGTGGTATGATTTATATCCAGTTCTGCAGTAACCGCACCACCTCTTTGAGGATACCTTTGCATGAAAAGGTTTCATAGCCGCTGCTAGTCGCTCTTAATGTGTAGTGGGCTGCATTATTGTGTTTGATGTATGCAACACGTTTTTATGGTGCTGCCTGATTGGCGTTCCTCATTCCTTTTTTTCGAGTGTGCGACTTTACAGTAAATGTGACATAAAATCTGAATAAAGAACATCAGGAGACGAGCGTCAATAACAGCATGATTTCATTCAACTTGTCGCTTCCAAACACGCGACACTCGTCAACACTTTGATATCAGCTGTAATTCACTGATATACAGTGTATTTGTGCACTTGTCTGGAATACACTTAATGGTCTTCGCGTGTTTCATTGCTTTTTCTGCGTTGATATATGGGAGAAGTTAGACGGCACCTGCTCGGTATACTTTCCCAACAGTGTGAGTACTTTGTATGCGAGGACGGTAAACGTTTCCTTCTGAAGCAAGATGACTAAGTTGAGCTCCCGGTTAACACATATGTGGGATCAAACACAACGCTGTTGACTGCATTCTTGTTGACGTCTGAACAGTTGGCTACTAAATGGCATGCAACTGTGTTAAATAAGAGACTCCATTTGATTAGTGCCAACCGGCTTTGACAAAGTACTGAATCAGATAAGGCACAGGTGACTGGTTCCTGTAATCTATTCAAAGCAATCATCGGTATGTTTTGAATTAAGTGAAATTCCCAATCGAGGCACAGCACACACCTATATGCAGACTTGAGATAGCATTTGTTAAGACAGTGTGCTAACCTTCCCGTTATAGAGAACTGACGTTAAAACAACAGAGGTTACCCACTGATTTGGCTCTAGAAGGAATGTTACCGGAGGACGTAGAAAAGAAAGATATATTGGGAACGAGATAGAACGGCAGACTCATTATGCTAGAAGATCTAAGCTTCAGCTAAATTTGAACCAGCAACAGGAACGGAACGCTCAAATGGGTCAACTGCACTGTGTTGAACTACCAAGCCACACAGAAAGTTCGGGAAACTGTCTTGACGTCAAAGTGTCTTCACACCTGAAGGGTTTATTCTAAAAATGCTGACATTCTAATCTTAGGGACTGTAAATCTAGACGTGGTAGCGAGCGGGAGAAACTTTCCTTGAAACAACCATTAAACTAGTTGTGCGCATGATGACTACTGAGATTTTATGAGGAGTGTCCTTAATATATACCGTTGTATGCCATGTTGCACACCCAGCACACAGAGTCTGGAGTTGAAAGTCGAGACCGGCCACAATAATAATCACAAGCGGTTTGCAATGAAAACTGGAGAATGAACATCAACCCGGTCAACGTCACGTTATTCAAATTTTTTGTTATGGGGCACGGCTGATCATCACTAAAATGCCCTGATCTAGGCAGCAGACAGAAACTTTTATTTGGCCTCAAACCGTCGGTTTCACTGTTATGAGCCAAGAACGTTAGTGAGGAAATAGTGTTTAGTCAGAAATCGAGACAAGTAAGATGTGCATCAACACTACCTTAAATGCAAACATTCGCTTGTACACCACAGTTACTAATGGCAAGTTCAAAAATGGAAAACACTACTTTTCACTCAAAAAACCAACGTTTCTTTCTCTATTCCTTCCCGCTCTCTTCAATTCTCTTATATACGCTACCGCCTGGACACTTACAAGTAGTTTAGTGTGATCGTTCATCTTCGCTATGCTCTTAGATTAACCTTATATCCACTATAGCTAACGCTAGTCTAGAAAGCAAAGTGGCCATACGGCACGCCGTTCTTGCTGTTTGAAGCGCTCAAAGTTGATCAGCGACGGGAACAAACGCTTCATTTTTGCGCAATCACGTTACGTACTTAGAATGAACCAACGTAAATGTGAACGCGTGATTCTTAACTGGAAAAGGTAACCAGGAAGTTCTATCACTCGCACATTCTGGTGATCCTTTGCAGGTTATCATCAGGCATGTGCGTCAGTAATTCATCCACATCCGTCTATTGCGATCAACGTTCATGGAAGAAGACTACGGTGAGAAATACTTGTCACCTGAGCAAACATAGAACCAAGGTCGTATGTTGCGTTCACCTGAGAGTTTAACACACTGGAGCAATTTAACATGCCTTTTTAATGGCACATGTATTTTATTAAACTCCCAGACAGTTCTTGAGAGAAGAATCTGGTATCTCGTACTGTAACTTATTGAAAAAATGAGCTCATTTCACTCCTTAAGAAGTGTAATGTATATGAATCAGGATGTCACTTCCGTAAAGATAGGTGCATAATGCAAACCTTTCACCTCTAGATAAATGGTTCCTGAGAGTAAACCGTCTTTTCGGTAGATTTTTTTCGAGACGGACACGAAAAGGAAACGGGTATAGTCATATTATCCAAACCAAGTGACCACTTGCAATTAAAGTAACTCATCTTTTTTAGTCGCCTGTGTTCACTCTGTATTCAGCACGGGTACTAATATGTGATATCAAGCTATCTAACACACCTAAATCAGACTGAATCGGTTGCTGGAGTATGGGGCTTGAAACATCCATTGTTATACAGTTAGTTTGTTAGCATCCCAGTTGTTGAGGCTATACGCAGATTTTTTTCACTAACAAAAAGTGAATGAGTAAAAGCCTGTTTTTGATGTAACCGGTTGTTTTTCTAGGCTTACTGTCTGCCATTTTTTGATGCAATTAGAAACCACTTCTAAAGCCTACCTAATGTAACAAAAAATGTTCAACCTCCAACGACGTAAGTGAACCGCCTATGCATTTCATGTTCACGTGTGCAAAACACCTGTACATGTGCATATTGGGTACCATTCCTATAATACCTGTCTATATTTCTAATCAAACTTTTGATGAGTACAGAGTGAGTGAGCGTTGTGCCATCATACCATCTGCTATTCACACGCCGAATATAAATAACTATCCCAGAACACAAAAAAGAAAGTTCACAATGAAGTTTTACAAGTTTTTATCAGTGTTCCTTGCTACAGGCATTTCTTGCCTGTTGGTTATATTGATTCTTTTGCTAACGACGAAGCGGAACAACCCCGGAAGTCTATCTGAAGTTGTAAGTCGGTCAGCAATAGCTCTAACCTGTACAGCGTTTTGGTTCTAACTAACAATGATTGGTGTGTAGAGGTTTTGGAACCTGAGTCACATAGAGATGTTTGAATGTGTATCCTTGCGTATCATAACTAGGTGTTTGAAAGAGATCGTTAATGAAGGTTACTGATAACTAATACTGGCAATGACCACGTATCACGATATTTGATGCAGTTTGGAATTTTTTCACCAGTTACTCAGTAAGGTCGTCGACCTACTTGTCGTTCACGTAAACTCATCAGGTGAAGACGTCGAGGATGGAATCGTTGTTTTCACCATAGTGTTATAGACAGAACAGCTCATTCACGCTTCTATAATCGCTACAGCAGGACAACTAGAGGAGGTGTTACAACGTTTTTTTAAACATTCACCCCATCGATCAACAGTTCTGCGAGCAGCATTTATGTTCAACTGACACACAGCATGCCAGTTCATGTCTCCCACCTGGTTTAAGGTTCATCAATCCCACGTATGCTGGTTACGCACCACTGCCCTCTGAAGTATTAAACTGCATAGGTTTCACTCAGTAAATTTATGGTCGCTGCAAACTAATTTACGGTCAGTTCGGATGTTATAAGGCAAGAGGAACAGGACAGTGAAAGTCGTAAGGAAGCTCGATCGATTTGAATCAAAATACGTACGCTATCTTTGGTTTTCGAACTGGGCTTTTCAGTTTGTCTCTATGATTATATGGTAGACAAAGAGTGGTATCAACCACTGGTTTACTGTTGGCTAGGAAAGTGTTTAGTGACAACAAATTCGTTCATATGTTTCAATGTCAACGGACAAGACATAGCTCAGGCTGCCATTTCTTGCTGGATATGTCTGCAAGTGGAGACCTGTGCACAGCAACCTGTTTTTTGTTGTAACCAATCGTTTTACTCCTCAACAGGAAAGAACACCGGTCACAACCAGATTTTCTCCATTTTTGTTCAGTACTATCGGACAGTACATCAGTGAACGATTGTTTGCTTGAGTATCATCACCACTTCTTCTCACCCACATTCAGACTTTCTCGACCTCGCCAGTCTGAGTAAGGACGACCCTGAGTGAGCAAAATAAGAGATTTCTATTTCCGATCCTTAAGATAGTTACCAGTTTAACATAAATAAATGGCCAAAATGTGAGAATCCTACTCGTTATCAACACAGTGCAATAGTTTTTTGAATCAAGTGTGTCAGCAGCGTTTGGTTCTTGCACAAGTTTGTATTCGACACAATTAACTTATAAATTAGTACGTTTGGAGTGTTTGTAATGATACTCACTCTAACCTGTCAAGCATTTTGAATCGGTTATACAATGTAAAATGAACTGACGATTAAAAGCGTTCAAAAAGCTGTTGACTAACCCAGTCAGCTCATTTCTACTGCTGATACCATATTAGTGTAATGTAACTCCGTGGGGAAATTTAGGACGATTCACTTGCGAACTGCGGTTTTCCAGCATCTTCGTAGAATATTGTAAACGTGCATCCGATGTTCCACTAACATTGCTTAGCTCAATATCTCTAGGTTAAGCAATGCTCATGTGTGACTGTTGATCCAATGTGAAACGCTGGTTAGAACTTGCGATAATCCGTTTTAATTGTGTACACATCGGTAGTTGGTGGAGACTAAAGTCTCGGTTACGAAGTCGCGTTGTGTGCTCTGTATGTCTCTTGCCTGCTCAATTTCTATGAACATATCACACTTCCAAACAATCGTATAATAACAGGCGGTGGGGGTTGTACCACCTTCCAGGATACCGATTTGCGCAATAGAACGATATTAGCAATGAGTTCACAAAGAGAGAGTGCTTTCGATTATGCTGCTTAATGAATTCAACATGATCGTTCTCGAACCGCTAACAACTTTAGTGCCGTAACATAGGAAACCCAGTAAACTGAAAGTTTACACAGGTTGTTCCGACATATACTTCAACCTACGTGAACACCAAAACTTTTGCAGTGAGCGAAAATGGTTTGTAAATAGGTCTGAATTTTACCTAATTAAGAGAAAAAACGCGTGCCAGACAACCTTGTTCTCATTAGTTCATCATCAAAACTGAACACAGCACATTCAGATGAGTTCGCAAGGGGGATAAAGGATGGTAATCCCCAATATCACATTAGTCAGAATCGTGGGATCTAGTTAGTTAACACCAATCACATGGGCTGTGAACGATTTTTTTAAATCAGCACCCGTACGTAGCACGGTTATTGAGATATGGTCATGGGAGATTCAGTGTTTTGACCAGACGTTTTTGTGAGCGTAGGGGAAATGAGTGTAACTGGACTGTAATGTCTTCTCCGATGGCTAGTAAACGACCTTTGACCAACTCCGATTACGTTCCAGATAGCTGACAGGTCGGCTTGAACGAAACGGCCAGATTGGTTAGATGATCTGAATAGACCAAGCGGGTAGCCACTGCACTTCTTCTTCACACAAACGGTTCTCAGCGGCCAGCTCTTCAACAAGGATCAATTATCTATTATGACGGACACTAAAGAGCTGGCTCATAATCGGAACTGGAAGCAAACAAAACAGAGCAACTAGTTCAAAAATTTTGAAAAGGATAGGCTTGGTCAAAAGTGGCTGATCAAGCATTTTCGTCCAAATTTGACCGAGTAGAAGTTTGAGACATACATAGCAAATAATAGTGAAGAACATATTGTACTCGTGCGTTGATGTTATAACTGATATGACAGAATATGTTCACTACTGCTGTATATCAGAACCTCTGTGTCAACATTCCTAGATTGTTGGCCCTAAGGTCACCAGGTAAAAACTTGCACAGACAAGTACATGAAAGAAAAATGCCAGTCACAACGAAATCTGTTTACAACATTGAGGACTAGATAAGATACGGCACTTATTGAGAGGAATATCTGTGAAGAGTATACACTGGTGGGGTCACGAAACGTTTCCAGTAGCTGTCTGTTTTAGGCAACGAACCTTGCTGGAATCACACGTGAATCACTTTTGAGAGTTGGAAATTGGTCCATTTACTCCGTTTTTCAAGAAGAGTCAAGGAATAGGATGTTTTTTCAGATGACGTTCAGCTAATTTTCCTATAGACATTAAAACCATTCGCTAGACCACGTTCGATGATGTGCGTGAACGCTTTTCAAGCATCGTCCTTGCAATCGATGATCAGATCTACATTTGCCCAGCCGAAATCCATCAGCTTGTACTGTTCGTGTGTGCATACGGCTCAGTACTAATGAATTTTTGCCCACATGAGTCAAATATTCACAATCGCGTGGGCTCAGCCATAACGTGTACCGTGGTTTTGCCTGTATCCATACCTAAACTACTGAAAGTTACACCGTGAGCTAGGTCGTTTTATTACCCGGCATTTAATGGTCAACACGTGTGGAATGTCACCGTTTATCGCAGGGTCGTATGAATGCTGCAGGATCCACTAGACCAATTTTAAGCAAATGGTACTTAACAACAGAGTTTCTTTTGGAGAATCTAATACAATCTCAGATAGTGAGAGTTGTCTCGATGAACTCTGAACACTAACTGTATGTAGTATCATACCTTTTACAAGCTACGTCACATTCACACCAAATGGCTTCCATCTAAGAAAAGACATCTCTCTCGGAACTTCAATGATGAATATGCAAAACATGTGCAAACATTTGCGAAAGCATACAACCCAACCGCCGTGTTGGTTAGTTATCACTAAACCACTTAGAGCTCAAATTACTGGACGTAAAAGAGCGCGCGACTCAACATACGCGTGAACCAGCTATGCCATTCTCTCTTTCTGTGGACTAAAAGCCGTCCCACACCAGTGACACTCACCTACTGATGAAAACTGGTCTTAAGATATCCGCACCAAATTCAGTACGAATGAAGTTGAACAGTTTGGGCGTCGTGTTCAACATGTGACAACACTCCTGAGGAAAGCCACCCGAGCTGGTTGAAACGTAGAGTATCACAACTTGCTCGTAACGTTGTGTTATTCTCAATCTGTTTTATCAGTAAACCGGTCTTGTTTGCGCTCGTAAATGACACTTGTTTTACGTAATTGCAGACGCCTGCTGAGATTAACGGTAAGTAAAAATTTGCAAAAAAATAGTTGTAATAGTCGAACATCGACAAAATCGTATTTGCACCCTATTCCCATCTAGTCTATTTTAAACTGAAATATATCTACCACTTAAAACCATACAGGTATATTTGACGTAAATAACAGGTCAGATAGTCACTGTATCTAACTGTGTAGATGAGTGACTGAAATTAACGTGGGTCTGTAGGGTGAACTGTTATCCCATGACAGTGTTGTTTCGACAGATTGTCATGTCAAGTGAAATGAGTTAATTGCACTGATCCACTATGGTTCACCTCTGGTAATTGGCACAGAGGACTGACGGATCAAGAAAGTCAAAGAAGTACAGGGTCAGGAAATTAATGTTCTCGGTTATATTATCAGTAAGGCAGTATCACCTTAATCCGAAGAGTATTAGAGGGAATGAATTCACCTGGTAGGGGCACAGGATGAACGCGAGTATTGTTGCGTAAAGTGACCGCCACGAATATCACACTATGCCTGGTAAACTACAGATGAAAAACAGAATGAAACCGCCCGTCTTATTCTGTGAATGTCAGTAAAACTATACAGTTAAACGACAAATATATTACGAGACGAGCAGGTATATTCAATCAAATCATGGTGGTATATATAACTGACTGTTTTAACCAATTTCTGATTCACCGACAACTGATCAGTTGAAAGTTATTGAGCCAAACCTCGACATTAGAAACATCCTCCTCACTGTCCTCGTCGAATTAGAGGAACACTAACAGCTTTCTGGTCTGTAGGAAACCGGCTAACCGAAAACATTAGACACACGATTGTACAAACAAGTGCGTGTCAGACAGAAGCGTCTTCTAACTAGCAGCACACATAACTGTGAATTACCCATAATCATGAGTTACAGTAGTTGTCATTGCACCGGTGCCACCCATGCATATCAAGGACGGATTAGATTGCTGACTGCTGTGTTAAACTGGTTTACAAGAGAATATCACGTGTTTACTCAGTCTG
The DNA here is from genome assembly GCA_008508345.1 of Paragonimus westermani. Classification (NCBI taxonomy): domain Eukaryota; kingdom Metazoa; phylum Platyhelminthes; class Trematoda; order Plagiorchiida; family Troglotrematidae; genus Paragonimus; species Paragonimus westermani. The sequence continues at coordinate 107,675 of QNGE01001054.1, forward strand.
CAATCCTGCACCGCGTGTATGATTTGATGTACAGTAGTCACTGAGTTGATTCCTTCAATAAACTGGGCGGAGCCCACTGGTACCAGTTCACCTAAACAAAACTGGTAGTAAAGAATCATATTTCTCAGATCGTTTCACCGAAGGAAGTGGGTGGTGGAGTAACCAAACATCAACTCTGACTAGTATAACGTAAGCAGAGTATGTCGGAATTACTAACTAACTCAAAGAACATCCTTCAGATTGTGATGAAAATCAATTACACCCCGCGAAAATGACTGCAAACTGTTACTGCGCACTCTGTCGTTGAGAACGCGGTTTGGCGGTGACTTGAATGTGTACGACTTGGAAATATACCTGTCGCTGGTTCATTTTTGTAGAACACCTTGTATTACCATGTTGCAGAGAAGCTGTTAGGAGTGTCCGATGCGTCAGATGGGTGGCTGCATAGGTTTCTATAAAAGGTGACATTTGTGGTGATACGTCTAGTGATGAATTCACAGAAATCTGCATCAGTCAGACATGTACACATTACGCTACTCACAAACGAAGCTGCATTTCATACAGAACTAGTCTGTTGTGAGCAGGCCTGGAAGTCTGAGAAAGTGATCGACGCCAGTCTTATCGTGTAGTCACTTGAGAGAGTCACAGGACAGCCTTCGTCATTTGCAGATCACAGTGAGCACGATGTTTCAGGCGTGATTGCGTTTATCTATATGTTAGCGCCCACATACCAAGTACCGTCCCTTGACAGAGTTTGTGATGTGATACTACAACCGGACTGTGTTTTTACTAGACTTCATATGTGACCGTTCTGCGGTATGTCGAATGGTCTGAAGCGAGATTAGACCTTTCCCATATGCTGTATGAATCACATAGAATAACGACGAATGAAAAACCCCATGAATTGTGCTATAATAAATTGTTGTGCAAACCCGAAATTGCTTTGCAATGTCTGCGGACCCCACATGATTTGCCGAAGAGTCTCACGTGAACCTTGTTAGGTGCATTTAATCACCGTTACTTAAGAGATCTGTTTTCAGCTTATTCTCACAGTGAACGTGAAATTTCTGAAATTTAATTGTCTTTCGTCTACCATCTACCAACCTACTGTTTTAACAAGTAATTTTTTGACATTCCGACTATCTGCCGGATTAGGCCAAAGCAACAAATCTCCAATACTCATCTGCAGAAATAATGTGCAGAACTGCTTATATCACATTAGTCTCACACCCGACGCGTGTACACTGTCGTGGACAATTCGTTCACGGGAAAAACGAAGTATCATTCAATGTTCATTCCGTAAACACAGAAGAGGACTCCATGCCCTTATTGTTACTGCTTCTGCAATCCGTAACATCCAACGGTTCTTTATTATATAAAGTATGCAAAATGCCTCGTCCAATTTTATTTGAGGTTGACAAATCAGCAAATGTCGAGCTGTGGACGATACTGGCTTCTTGCTATCTGCTGCTGAAATCATATTTAGTTACACAGTATCTTTACACCTGAGCCTGTTTCTAGCCTGCATTGGAATGTGCTACGTGGCCCAAGGACGAAACTGTCTTTCTGTTCTGTCATTGCAGGTGGTCAAACACACACATGCTAAGTAGTGGACATGGTGTTATTTGACGGTTAAGGGAACTAGCGTTTCTACTAGTAAGATCGATATCCAGGTGGTTGGGTGGATTAGAATTGATCGAGTCACAACAGATCCACATGCAACCGCTTTTATTAAACATATTCTTAACGTTTTTAATACGGTCTTCGTTGAAAGACGACACCCGGAAAACCTTTAGTTTGGTAGCACTCAGCAACTTCGTGTGATATTCTTTGTTTTTTGTCTTTCTACAAGATTTATAGGATTTCCATTTTCTCTCATAGTGGTTTTATCACATTCATTTTTGTGGGCTGTTTGGCTGTGTAGAATACTATTCAAACCAATAGTATTTTGTAACGGAACCTTTAGGGGCATAAATGGTGGCCAGACTGTGTGTGTTTACGATGGACTGAACATTCGATTAAATCATGAAACTACTGTTGAACGTGGATATCCATAAACGTGAGCCAGTTTTCCGCCTGAGGTTGAACTACAAACAGAAGGTTCTTGTCGGGGTGTTCATCGGGCTCTTCGGTTGATTCGTCTCATTTTCATCTCTCGTTCTGATCAGTTTATGCTTTATACAAAGGTGCAACAATGCGTATCAGTAACGGTAGCTGCGGCACTCTTCTCACAATGTGCTACACACATGTCAAACAGAAATGACTTCAATGGACGTTTTACAGCAACGCTAGTAATCTGTCTGTCAACCTTATTCTGAAGATGGACGCTGATGTCAGACATACACAGTAAAGGAACCTGGTCAACACCTGTCGTTAGGACATCAGTTGGCACGTCTGACTGTTCTGTATATTCACACACACCGATCACGGCAAATTTAAACGGTACTTTTGACAGTGATGAGCTAACATCCAAGCTAACCATGTCTTCCATTGCAATTAATCGGACCACTAAGTAAATCTAACTCGAAACCATTTTACCATGTAGTTTCCACCAGTGACTGTTTGACTAGCAAGAACAGCTTTCTTGGCTACACTGCCAACCAGTTATGCGGTGCCGTTGCCAATAACCGTGTTGACCTCACCGGATTCACGCACTTTTGACAAACAGCTTAGCTGAAACTTTTGTACCACTTTAAATTTGAACCAATTGGCAACACTTCTACTGATAAGCCTATTTTTTAATAGCTGCTTCTCCTCAATAATGATCTGGTGTTAGCAGTTAGTTGCATTGTCACCATTGAGGTCTACAAGATATCTGCCTCTATACCCTGAGATTCATCTCAGTTGCTGCGCACCTTCTCAGCTGCCTGAGAGTACCATGTTAGAACCTTTGCCAGATTGCTAACTTATTAAGTACAAATCCAAAACTTTCGGTGTAAAACTAATTTTTATGGAATCAAACCTTCAGTCCTAATTCTCTAGTTTCAATAATCCGATGTTTGGATAACTGTGTTCAACTTCAGAGAAAAACGGGCGCGAACTGAGCATCTGGCCATCAGGCTACTCAAGCGTAGCTCGTGTCTCGAGAGTGTTGTTTTCCACACATTTTCCTGTGTGTCTATTTATTACAAACTTGCTAAAGCTCACCAAAATAGTCAAGAGGATTGTGTCGTGCCTCGTCTGTTTTAAAACGTGTCTGATGTATGGTGATGACATCTGGAAAAATTGGGCACAATCTAATTTTACGTTGTGTAAAAAATATTAACCGCATCGCGCATGGTTCGTAAAATGATATTCCATTGAATAAAGACAGACCCTATAATGTTGGCTGACTATACCGACAACGAAATGCTACACAATTACAGACCAGATAAACATACTAACGGTATGAGCGATCCTGTTGATGATCAGAAACGAGTCAGTACTGCATACAGTGTGCTTCACAGCTCATGAATGTTCTGGTTGTGTTGAGTAGTGTTTTCATAACTTCTTAAGAACACAGTTTTCGTTTTACTCACTGGTGAGTGTTATTAAAAATGAAGCCGAAGCCTCAGGCACTTCTTTGATTCGATACGCCTTAAGTTAGAATTCAATTTTGGCTGCTCATACCAGTGTTGGTAGTGCATTCAGAGTGGTGAGTTCAGCTTCCGTTAACTATCTTATAGCCTAATCACTCAAATGAAAAAAGTTTAACAGTGGTTTTCTGCATTTTTGTGTGATTAATAATTAGGTTATGAGAAGTTCTGTGATTGAAAGTATCCCGGAATATGTGCAGTTTCGGTGTGGGTGGCGATACAGGGTTGCCTATCGGTTTCCTGTAACACTGAATAGGTCTTAAGATGTTTACACCGTCTAACGGAATAGTAGAGGTGAATAACTTTTTTTAAGAGAAGGAAAAGTACGTAGTTTATGTTCATGACTGAAACTGTGCAATTCACTCTTGTGAAAACATACTCTAAATCTGGTGATATACTGTACGCTGCATGTGAAAGCGTAAATGTGTCGTGTTATTATAGATCCCTGTTCAGTTACTGTGCACGTGGGTCCGAACGAACTCTCACTTTGTAGTGGCGAATTTCCGTGAGGCACATGCGACCACGATCGGCAGCAGATTACACTGATTCCCTGGCGTCGCTAATATAGAAGAATGTCAGTAATCTTCTGAATGGATTCTGTACCTATCAGCTCTGAATGTGCAGTTGTGTGGCCCGGAAGCTTTGATTCGTTGGGCTAATCAATAAACTGGCTACACCAGTTGGTTGATCCGCCCTGAGCAATTGCTGATACGGTTCATCCCCCAGTTTACCAAACCGACTACTTCAGTCGAGTGTGCAGTTTTGCCACTTTTTCGGTTACAGTTTATGGTATTCCAGACTATACATACAGGTTGGACAGAAGAAAATCTCATTTAAAGAGCTCTGACGGCTCGTAGGTGGTCCGTAATGTCTTAAACTCAGTCAAAATTAGACGGTAGCCGAATGTTTTATGAAAATTATCAAGCACCTTGTGTCAGCTCAGTGCAATTTTCCCGTTGAGTTGTATGTGCCATACAATTTTGTTGCCTCGAAATCAGTCATTCGACAACCGTTGCTGCTTTTTGAGATTTTCTGAGTGCCAATCACTGTTGTCTTACTCGAGGTGGCCTGTGTGGAGGTGCAAAACACACAAGCAATTGTACTTTACTTTCGAAACTGCTGAAGATCATATGGGCCCAAGCTGTGAGACTGTCTGACATATAACTAAGCAACAAGAAAGCCATTATGCCCTCGATTCGTTTCGATACGCTCGTTATAGGTAGATTACAGATAGTTACCTGAGGATTCCTGTAATGCACCACGTACTGATCCTTAACCTTAGCAACTATCATCGCGAGAGAATAGCATAAGCTTTGAAGCTCTTCATCCAAAATCATCAGATTCATCTTGAACACCGAGAAACGGATGAATAACGTTTCTTCAAAGTTTACACATTTACAAAATATTTCCACGTACTGGCCCTAGTCCGAAACCGACGACGCTATGACTCTCGTCGTCTATCTGGGTCAAACAGGCCGCTGCATCTGTCGAGTCGGTACCAGCCTTCTAACTGGTAAAACTGTTGTTTCCGGTATCAAGAAACGAGTCACGACGAACTCGTGACTTAACTACAAGGCATCAGCGAATAAATAGCTATGTCCAGAAGCAATCTGTATCAAATAGGTTATGACAGGTTTATCCTTACTGAGTTTGCGTATGGTGATTTCACTGAAGAAGTCGTTGTGAACATTCTTGCCTCGTCGGCAGCGAAAGTTGAGCGCTGAAACTTACCTGTCATCGTAACATTAGTAGCGGGAGATCTGTGATGACAGATGTTCAGATCTGCTTATAACACTGAAAACCAGTTTACAGGGTGGACTTACATTTTGTGTTTTCATTGATTGACTTTTAAAAGAACCCCAATTTTTATGTAGTGGTGTTTTTTTAGACGACATAGGGCCCACTTATACATGCATGGCTCTTCGTATTCAGTTTTATGATTCCGCATTTCGATCAACTAGAGCACGGTAGGCTACGAAAGAAGAACATGTTTCCTTGGTTTGACAAAACAAATCTTGATGAACAACGTAACTAGATGCTAAAAATCGTAGCACTCTGTTACCTTCCCTAGCAAACATACTTCCCGTTACAACTGATCGTCTTTCAAATAACTTCACCGTGTAAGTTATTTGTGTACAGATTACACAGTGAACCTCGTTCAAATTTCGTTTTTCGCTTGATTCTTCTGAATAAACTGGTCCGGGCACAATCTTTTTCCCACAAACATCACTGGCTGGTAACGAAAGCGTCCACGATTCAATCAGCGTAGTATTCATACATCTCGTGAACTAATAATGTGTGCCACTTATTTGGACTTATTTCTTGAATGAACCACAAAATTCAGTTTAAGGTGTTGATATCATTGTGAACATTATGGCCAAATGTGATCCAGGTACACAAAAAAAGAGGTGACTATGTAAGAATTAAATTTGAGATTCCAGAATTATTCGGGACAAACACAAAATGGCTATTGACTGGTGTTGCCAATAATACAACTAAGTAAAATAACCGCCAGTTGTACAGGTCGTGAGTGTCGGTGAATAACTTTGGGATTCAGGCCTCATATAACAAATGTGATTATCTGCTCAAAGTTACTTGCATGTTGGATGCCTCCCTGAATAGGGATTTGCTCAACGTTAGTGTTCATCAGAGCCTCGTAATTGGGGGCCAAAGAAAATGAATTGGATTCATTGATGGTTGATACGCTGGTATCCTTTCTGGCAGCAGATTCTAAGGCGGTGAACCGTATATGATAACATATTTCGACAGAGATGCTTGTGAGACGGATAACCGCGCAGATATGATTCTTTTCTATTAAAGCTAAGGCTTCCTGGTTCAAACCACGTCCACATCAGCGATACGTGATGATTTCAAACTAGAACAAAACTGATCATGGTGTATCGGCTCGAGGGGAAACCTCCTGAAATGTTACACTGCATAAACTAGTTGTTTGCCAGCGCAAATAAAACACGCCTATAATTTAAATTGTTAATACAGATAAGCAAGAAACATAGCAACCAAAATATATGTGAAAGAACTTCAAATTCCTACCGTCCCTCTGGTTGTTGCCCCGCTTCGATGAATAGCTGCTACAGAGAGTAATCGAATGTGTGTGACATCAAATTCACGTGGAAGAACATTAGGAACATGGATGCAATGTTTTTATTTCAAATAGCTATTTGGAGAACGTGGTGAGATGTTTGTCTGTTCTTTCTCAACTTCAGACATCACAACGGTATTCCAGGTTCATGCGATAGTTTGAACAACAGCAATAACTAATGTGGATGATAAACTTATATGTCGAATAATTAGGTTTTGTGCACTTGATCGTATTCATTTGGTAAATTTCTTCTCTCTGGGCCAAACATTAGAAACTACTATTTGCAACTTCATCAAAAGTTTGTCACCAATGTCCACCAAAGCGAGTGACGGACTATGGTAGGAAGATAACACTAAATTACACTGGCAGGGATTGGTCGGGTAATTTGATATACAGTGTGGAATCTGCTTCCAACCCTCGTCAGTTTATTCACCAGATGTGGATCTCATAAGATTAGCCGTAGTTACTTTGGTTGCAAAATGAATGAAAAAGAATCCTCATTTATTTTCTGTAAGATTGAATCATCCTTGCAGACGACGTTAGCAAAAGCATATCACTACCTGTAGATGAAGTTTAGTCGACCATATAAAGTAACTGAGACACAACGCGGCAGCACATTTCAATGAAAGTAACATCTCTGATAGTTAGGAACAGTGGCGGTGTTGTTCGCAGCTCGGGTTGATGGTTTTGGTAATGATATGTTCGCCGAGCTTGGCATTTAGGTTGCAAACGTTTCATCACCAAGCGAGGTGACATCATCAGTGCGTGAGTGTTTCAGCGTATATATATGTATATGTATATAGCATATCAATACTGAAAGTAACATCTTTTTTTACTAATTAAATATCCCTATCCTGATTTATAATTTTCTGAGAACAGAAAATTTAAGCCTTGCTTTTGTGTCCCAATGATACCCAATATGGATGACCGTTTTGCGTTGTTGTTCATGTCAAGTGATACCTGCTTTCTTCAGCGATTCAGCATGGTTAATTGTTATCTATGGTTTGCTGACATTCTGGAACATTGCGATCAAATCACCTTACTGGCATTGATCAGTTCTCATTCCAATTACACCCCTCATCCCTGCTTTCTGTTCTTGGTTCCCGTCGTCCTGACAGATTCAATGGAGCGAATTCGACCAGCAAGACGCTGTGCATATTGCTCAGCTGGTCAGCGGGACGGCTGCGTGCAATCAGTTCATGGTTTTAGTGAAAACCATATTGCACCATATGGGCCGGTTCAACACCGATCGATGTGGCATCAAGCCAATGGTGATCCAAACATCTACATGCTCTAACCCAAACAAAGTGTTGATCTTCCACTTGATTACAAACACAGAAGACCAGGCTTATTTGCAGTCTAAAATGATCGACTGGGAAGTGCCGAATATTGCCATTCATTTTTATAATATAGACAAATACATGGTAAGTGTGAAAACTTGACTGCATTCAGCACCTTATCGAACTGTGTAAGTTTAGTTGAGCCCATGTGTTGACTGTCAGGAAAGTGACCGATTTTGAAGCATACGACTAGTAACACGGGCGCGACCGAAAACTACCTTGTGTGCACGAATGTGTGTGGGTCTGTTGACAATTAGGAAGTGCCAACTAGGAATGGGTCACATTAGACAGATGCACCAATGGACACTCATGATAGAAAGTAACTAAAACAGTCTACTGCGTTGACGCTAAGGTAAATTGATGTGGTGGTTCCTATTTTCAATGACGCTGTTCGTGCTATGCAACAGGCATTTTTGAGTTTTCGTGTCGTCTCACTGAGAATCGTCGTCAATCCCGACTTTAAAAGGGATATTTGTATTATCCCTGTACAGCGGACGCCAAGGTATTTTTGGGCAATTTGAAATTCTTAGAATACGCAGCGGGTCATGTGAATTATTGCGAACTTGCACACAAGTGTTTGCTTATTTGCCCCAAAATCTCTACAGGCACATATTTTTTGTTCCTGGTGTACTGCACTAAGACTCGTATCCAGAAGTCGTTTCATACTGATGCACTCATTTTTGAAATTTGAGTTTCGTGTACTGTCGTTCTTACTCATACTATCCGAGCAAGACATCTACAAGCTTGTGGACTTCTTAAGACGCAAGAACATGCAAAACGTTCCAACGAAAGCTACACAACTAAAATGAAACGTGAACTCAGTGCAATCAGCATCCGACGTGCCGTAAGTTTGGAGCGATTTTTGCACATGTTACGGAATATAGAATACTTGGTTTGGAAAGAATCTCCTCAGAACTCAAGCGTTCAGTGCTTAGATTCATTAAAACTATACCTTAACCAAACCAATTCATGCAAATCATTGAAGTTCCAACCATTTCTTACTCATTGGTCATTTTGCCTTGTTCAGGAGTCACAGAGTCAGCTTCGAAACAGTCAATCTAAATCGCTAAATGCGGTCACCATAAAGCGCTTGCATTTTAGACCGCATAACAGGAGTGAAGTAGGCGACAGTTAACTGGCAATCTACGTACTCAGATACCTTGTTACAGTAAATATTTCTCTAGATTACTCACTGTCCAGATAGTGTACATTACTGGAAGAAATTACCAAACATTGTTTAGGAAGTAAAGAGTCAATCTATAAACTTATTTGCTGGCAGCTGTACGTTTTTTAAACTGTGGTAATTAATATCACCGTTTAGTTAAAGATGATACTATAGAGTCCTGTTTCGTGAGCAATAGAGGCGGTTAATAGTTAGAAGTGCTTTATCTGTTTTGATGGTTACTGAAATCGATAACTGGTTCCTGACACGAATGTGGGCCAGTCAATGAAATCAGACATGGTGAACAATGATAGAACGACATGGCGACCTAGTGGCGGTTTGCATTGATTGGTGCATTCGTGCACGACGTATACCACCATGTAGCCAACCAGCGTACGAGAACTGGTCTGCAAATACAGCATTGTCACTGAGTGAACAATGAATTTCCTTAAGGTTTTAAATAAAAACTAAATTTCCTGCCCTAAGCTGACACAGTGGCATGGTGATCAGGTTTGTGTGCTGCATCGATCCGAAGGACTATGCTGATTAGAACTTCAATTTTTGCGGTTACAACCATATCAGGAAGGTCAACATGGAATAGACAAAAAGCTGTTGTATCCATAAGGTCATTTTTTACGCTACCAACAGTGCGGAAGTGCATAGATAATGGGGCACGGTCGTGTGAACACACAGAAAAATTATTTTTGTAGATACGCTGTTGCTGCCTTCCGGATAAAATGGAGGTAAGAAAGGATACGTTCAAAATTCTAGCGCTCCGACAACCTAGTGACTGACCGTGATCGCAGGTGTGGTATCCAGTATCGTCAAAAACATTTCGGTATCAGCCAAAAACTTGATTTGGTTTTGAACATATCCATTTTGTTTAACAGTGATCAGAAACATAGGTCAATTTATTATTCATTGCGCCTCTGACTTAAATAAGCTGCTTACTGTCAATTGAGTGACTTTTTTGTCCGAGACTCAGAGTGGGCTTTCTCAAACCGACCCTATACCACGGCACAACCGACCGGGAATTATCACAAATAGTTTTTGCTGTGACAGACCTATCCACTCATTTTCATTTTCTTCTCATTCTGCTCCTGATTTTCATCGCATTGCGCCAATTCACTTGGTAAACATTGGCAGTTTAGTGTCCTTACTCTATCACAAATAAGCTAGCAAGTCGTTCTGGTAAGCACTTTCTCGAGTTTGAATCCAGATGTGTGCCATGTCCCCGAAACTCACGTTTGTGGTCCTAACGTTGTTCTTCTTCACTTGAATTCACCATCAGATAATATTGCGGATCAGCGCTTCTTTCTCAAGGGCCCCGGTGATCACAGCGCCCAATTTCGTAGTCAGATTGGAGGTGGACTTATATCGAGTTCTAAAGTAATGCAGAGCCTGCTCGGCTGGATCCTACTGAGTGGTTGCCCATTTGAGGTCAAACTTAACTATTTGAACAAAGATAATCTGCATGGAGTGAAATGCGGCTATTTGTTATAATCGCCTATTCTCCGGCAGACGTTAGTTCAGATGCTGCCAAGAACGCCCCCTACCATGCCATCTTTGATACTCTGAGACAATTTAAGCACCCAGACACCATCGTGCTTCTTAGTAACATGCATTCAGAACTTGGTGTTCTTACCCTCAGAGAAGAAGCGATTGAGTGGTATGTTCGGTGTGCTTGTGCTAAGCGCTGAGAGTGACGATCGATAGTTTCATTTATACACTCCTCACGGACAGCACAAATGACAGCAATGCGTGATATGGAGACCACCCAGTGAAACAGACGCCGAGTGATCCCCTTGACTCCGAATACGTCAAGTATCTCCTTGAACTGAGGCGCAAGTATACAATGAACCCATGTGAGAACCTTGAGACTAACCTGACCGAGCGAGCCAAAGGGACGGGAAAATCACTCTTATCAGAGAGTAGCCGGACGCTATTTACCCTGGTTCGTAGTTACAAAGGAAGTCGACAACATGTTATTCAGGCTATATGTGAGAGGGTGGCCGTGTTATTTACAACCTATAGCTAGAATTTGACAGATATGCTGGACAATGGTTTAGGTCAGCTCCTTCATATGTGGAGGGTAGAGATTACGTAGTTAGTTACGACAGTAAAGATGGTGTTTATAGGGCACGTATATATTCATATTTGCATTTTGCATCACAGATCTGTCTTGCTAGTGGGGAAGATGCACAAAGAATCATATTTTTTCAGTATCGTTTTCGTCAGTTAGTTTGTACCAAATGGACTGACTTTGTGTACAACGCAACAGTCCGTCAGCAGGTGTTTAGGAATTGTGCAATTTTATGTCTGATAACAGAGATACTGAAAATGCAGACTCTACTGGTTGTCATCTAATCCAAGTGCCAAGAGAAAGTCTGCTTCATGGCGCACTGTTCAGTGTGGTTGGTAAAAATTGAAACAAACCTCAAGACGATCAGGCGATCACATGGTCATGGGCTATGAAAGTTTTCATCGTCCTACTGGGCAAGGTTGGTAGGTGTCGTTTACCTAGTTGTGGAATTTGAAACTATCAACATGGCTAATTAGAAATGATGTCTGTCGTTACAGTGCGTAGCAGTTAGTGGCGATAATGTAATCTCGAAGTTTTTGAGTTTTCTTTTTCGCGAAGCGCCCTCAATTTTCTTCCTTTTCTTGTTCTCGTCTTTGCACTTCGCCTTTTTGTTGTTCTGTTACACAGTGGACCATTGCCTGGACCAACGATAATCCGAGCCAGGCTGCCTACGGGTACGACTCAAAGCTGATGATGATGATGATGATGATGGGGTTTCTTTCACTCATTCAGTAAAGACAGAAAGTGTTACATCACGAGGTCATAACATTTCGATTTGTTATCGAAAGTGGCTAATGTTAAACCAATGAATATTATGCTGGCTGAACTTAATAACAACGAACCAGACAACTTGTCTCTACAGTCCGCGTATCATTGATGCACTTACTTCCCTGACAAGCAGGTTGTTCACGTTAGCAGCTTCTGTGCCAGAAAAACGATTCTCACACGTATATTATATTTGATCTGAAGATGGTAGACCAAAAACAACCCTCATTTCAGTAGGGACACAATATCCAATGAAACTACGCAAGCAGTCGGTCAGTTTAAATGAATATTGGACGATCAGTTCGTGTTGCTCCTTGTCATAAGCACGTAATCACTTTTATGAGGGTAAATCTTGGTTGAAGTAGGACGATTCGACGATGCTCATTTTGTAGGAGAAAATTATTGTCCGTCAACATATTAGTGGTGTCCCTCGGATGTTCAAATATCTTCCTCTGTGGACCAGTCCAAGTTTCCAGAGAGTACACAGCTGGCTCGGAAGGTGCACAATAGAAACGCATTCTCGTTTATGTTAACATTTGCAGTGAGCAAGTCTAAGGAAAAATAGGCAGTCCAGGTTTCTTGACAGTGACAAGGCCCATGGTTGGGGTTTAGACCCCAGCTATTTCACTCTCTCCTGCCTCCACTCAGGTATCGTAGTAACGATCATTTACCTAAAGTGTTTGGCAAGACAACATCATAAATTAAGGGCAATGATAGATAGCTGACTTGACATTGTGAACAAGTCTTGAATGAGTGAGTCCTGTGGTACACATACACATAGGTAGATAAGGAATCAGTGAAACATGATTAATACCCTTGAGGAACGGATGAATTTGCTCCCAAAATTTGATTTGCACGAAAACAAAGCAGCTGGAAGGTTTCAATCAAAAATAGCACCCTCACCGAACTGACCGTTGGAAGTACGTGCACGAGTACGTCTTAGGATCCTTAATGTTGCATTTTCTTTCTGAGGTTCATCTGTAGGACATAGGCTCGTTTCCGCTGTGTGCGTGGCTCTTTGAGTCATAACTAGATCAAGGTGGACGTTCAAAACCTGGATTAGAAGCTGCTGACATCAATTATTCGCATAGATGTATCTTCAGTGAAGGATGTTCTCTAACTTTTGATGCACTACATATTTAACTGACTTGTTCGGTTTGTTAAAACGAGGGACAAGAACACGCCAATCACACCCATTTGCGCTTTAATCCAATCAAACCTATTCATTCAGGAATCAATACTGGGTTCATGTGCTGTGGTTTGGCGTGCACATGTCAACGTGATAAACGTTGGATAAACATGTTGTTATCCAAACAAATTATTCATTTGAGAACATATGTCTAAGATGATAGAAGATTCGCCCAAACCAATCATGCATTCAGTTCACGAATTCTAATTTTATTATTTTTTCCCGCATCTTATTCATTTTTTTGACAAAGGACCTCGTTCGCTCCGTTCAGTCCGGTCATTACTCCGGTAGCCGCAGCTACATCAAATTATACTTGCCCGAAATACTTCCGTTAAACGTGGAGAAAGTGAGTGTGTGTCTCATTTTTCGTGCGTCTCCGTATGAAGTGCATTTAACTGATTGGGAATATGACCCCGGTCGTAAGAACGACCCATGCGGGTAGCACTCCGTATGGTTAGCAGGTAACTTGCGCAATTTGTTCTTTTGTTGCTGTGAGTGAGCAAGCCTTACTGTAGATGAGTATGGTGGCAAAATAAGGAAGCGTTTCTCTTGCTCTTTTCCGTGTAATTTGACAGCAAAGTAACATTGAATTTACTTCGTTTCTTCACATTTCTTCGGACAGATTACACCTTAGTGGAACTTGGATTCGGGTTATTTTGTGTGGGATTGATACGTACAAGTTTCCCCACATTTTCGGAGTCAACTTGAAGGAATACTATATGACTAGGTCCTGTCAGATGCTCACAACGAACTGAAAGTGTTGGGAGCTTTGGAAGTATTGGATGACCCTTGGATACACAGGACATCACTGTGTCGTCGACTTTCAGTGCATTCCCCGACGAGTAACACTGTACGGTTCACGACAGAGGGTAATCCCACATCTCCTTGTGTTACAGGCAGTAAGATAAGGTTTCTCTGATGATGATGACAAGAGTCATCGGCACGAATTCATGAATGGGGGCAATTTAATCACCATCGCTATTGATACCATTCGGCTGTTGTATGTATTTGTCTAATAAACATGTTTAGATGAGCTTGTAATCTCGGTCGAAGAATAAGTGTGTGCAAAGAAGTGCGTTCACTTGATGCTAATATATTAGTCTTGGCAACCATAACTGGTGATTATTTCTAATGGAATTTTGCACCTTTGGCATAGGTGGAACTTCGGATAGTGAAATTTCAACTAAAACGAATACGTTGAATGGGGTGGAGTTATAAGTAAGGAATACCATTGTCAGGTGTGTTGTAATCATTAATCCTAGTTAGAATGTGTTCTGGATTTTCTAACGTGAGTTCCATGAGTTGCTAGGATACCCAATACAGAGACGGAACATTGGTCGCTACGTTTTGTTCTGAAAATTTCCAGCTTGATTTTGACGAAGCTTTGAATAACTCCATAGTCGTTAAGCCTAATTTTGCGTGAACAACCCAGGCGGAATCGTAATTTCAACTGTAGAAGGATTTTGCACTTGAAGTGATGTTGTGTCCGCGGCCACTGAAGTGTAGTAGGTTGGGTTCGACAAGTGACTTTCAACCACAGCTTCTCAGTAGCATTTAAGACGAGGTTGTTCGGTTTTCGAATCCCAGCTTTCTTTATAATGGGACGTGGTTGCCTCATGTGTGAGGTGGTTTCACAGCTTCTCCTACAGAGGGGCCTGAGTGTTTCTGAGGGTGATAATTTCCTTCTGAGTCAGTATCATTTGATAGGTAGTAAGGTTGACTTCAAGATAAAGGCCATCTGCGCAGTGTTCAAGTTTAGATCGAGTGTACTGCAGCGGGGAGATAATGAAAGAAGCTAGAATGGGACACTGGAAGAGATATTTTTAAGGTTGGCTAGAGGTAGGCAATCTAAGCCCTATGCGACTGACTGATTTATATACCTCACACTAGGTAATGGGAGACACGAGAGACTTGTTGCACGGACGAGGATGTCGAAGGTGATGCTTTTTGGAGTTTCAACTCAGTATTTCACAAAGCTCTCGAACTTGGTGCAATTGTGCTTGTGGGCATTCCTTCATCTACCGCTAGGGACGGTATTAGCATACAAATTTTTTGAACACGTCTGTACATTGTGTGGGCTCTGAAACCATATTTGTTCACACCCAACAGCTGAAACGATTTATTCCTTGAAATAAGGGCGCATTTCAATAATGATCTGTTGCTCACGATAATCTTCACTCAAACTGACACAGGAAGTTTTCACTAAAGCATGTCATAAGACAATCTACAAACGCACTGGCGGGGTTGCTACCTTGTGGAGTTGCAAACAGACACTAGACTAAAAATAACTGGCTGGACTCAGAGCGGACGTCGACAGACTGTTATATAGCACGGTCAGGGTCAGAAGTTCATGCTGGCTGCAGTAGGTGTGGTTGACCTTTTGCCACTGTGGTTGCTTACTACAAAGTATTACTAGGGGAACTAGTATGTAGTGAAGGATGTTGGGTAATACGAACTGAATACTATTCACAAATGATAACATTTGCCGCATTAACAGCCAGCTCTTTTTGAAAAACACTACTATGTTCCAGTTCTACTCTTGTTGTAGCTCGTCAGTGGTGTATATCTTTTCCACAATAGAGTTGTCAATTCCGACCACACATTCGTGTAGTAATCATGTTAACCAACGCACTATTGACTTTGTATTAAGCACGACTGAATCAACATACGCAAGCGATTAATCACATCCGCTTTTCAGCGTTGGTCATGCTGCCCAATCGCCTCGAACTCAAACAGCTCATGCCTCGTTATTTTTTGACAAATTCAATAATTTGTGGCTTCAACTTGAAGAGACGTTCCGGTCGTGGAGTAACCGATTGGAGTTATAAAGACATTCACTGAAATTCGATAGCAACCAATTCGGCACTCGACAAAATGCGCTGACGGACTGCACTGGATTGACCGGTGAAAACGTTGTAGATAACTGGGACTGTTTTAGTGAGGTCAATGTGTTTGTTGTTGTCAGCGGGATGTATGATATTGCGGCTGGTAAGTGATCTTCGGCAACCGGTTGCCTATCGGGATGGATGATATCTTTTGATAAATGGGGGGCAAATAACTAGTTTTACGACTACCATGTTCTCTTGTATGTAAGCATCAAAGGAACGTATGTACTGACTTTGATCGATCGTGTACTGGCAGCTTGTCTTACTGGTACAGTCCCAAAGTCAGCATTTCAGTAAACCAGGCTTGGAAGATTATGACTGGATAAACACGTCCAAATGTTTGTCGTTAATATCCCTCACCTACTACACAAACATTGAAGTTTTACGAAAATTTTATGGACATAATTTCCGTCATATCAGCTGCAACTTTTCTGCAGGCCATTTGATGACTACGTGATGTATTAAATTGCATACATTAAACACCGATTTAAAAGGACCCTGGGGAATCCGTACAAACATGAGGTAATGGCTTTATCTAACCAAACTATTTTTGTGTGGTGCGATCCGGCCTCACAGGTTGTTGGAGGGACTTGTTTACGTGATTTTCACGTACCTTAGTTTGGTCTACGTCATCAACCGTGTTCTCAAACATGTCAACTTCTGGGTGTATAGGTAACGTCGCATCAGAGCCATAACCCCGACAGTTCTTTTTCAAGACTTCTAGAGTGATTGGACTTTCAAGAGATACAACTACTTGACGATACCTGTAAGACTGGTTGACCAGGTCAGATTTATACTGAACACGACTGGTAGAAAATGAACGTGTTAGAGATGATGTTCTAGGTTGAACCTCCATCGTTACGGTGTGGATAACAAAACGCTACTCGTGAAGACAATCTTTCAAGCAAAGTCTGTTCGTGAAATTATGGAGATACACTTTCAGATTTCTACGGCTTTATGGATTATCCCCCATAAGCCTTAGCCGCTTTAACCTGATTTTACTGGATAATATACCACCCATGTATTTCTTGAAAGTAGAACGTTCTGCCATCACCAATTCTTCTACCACAGTTTGTTGTGGCCCAAGGCTTCTGTGGATTTCTGATGCGACGGACTGAACAGTACCTAACTGATTGAAAATGTGACACTGCTGTGATATCGCACTCAGTCGACTACACTATCTACAGCGGACACTCAGATAAAGTACCTTAACTATTAGTTTTTATGAAATTCGACCAAAATTTGGGGCTTGGCAAAATCTTGCTCGTCTTCTATCGCTTCGCACCTAATGGAGTCTAACCGTTCCATCGATCTCAGCGACTTATTCCGTCCTATCGCGCGTCAGGTTTATAATCAAAACATGTCAGAGAACGCTGACTGGCAGTCGCAGAAGCCATAGCCATCCGTTTACTCTTCCCCACTATGTATCTAAAACGTTCGTTTCAAGACACGTTGTACTGAAGCAAACATATCAGTTGGGCTCCTTATTATCAGCTGTTTGATACAGTGGACTGTCGCATTTCAGAAGTCACGTGGATTTAATATTACTCTAACTGAATGCCCCATTAATCACAAACGATTGTGTATATACATAGGATAATTCGATCCCATTTGATGTGGGCTCACCGGCGTAATGATCACAAAGGTTGCCTTATGACGACCTGAGCAGGAGTTCAGAATCTTGTCAACAAAGACATGGACTGGCGACTAACGGAGTAATGTTCGACCACACGGTGCTTCTTTGTGAAAATGGCTGTTTGGAGAGTTTATCTGGATATATGAAAGCTGCGATCAAACCCGAGCGGTATTCAGCTTATATGAATTAAACCGTCGCCCACTTATCAGACACCAGTTGGTGACAACTAGTTAAACAATCCACGCAATTAACTTATTCCGCATTATCCTTTCGACAGGACGCATCAAACTGTTTCTTTGTTACGTTCTAACAAACCAGTTAGTCAACAGGTTACTTTCTGTTGAGATGAATAACATACTGAGCAGGAGAGTAATATCAGCTAGACTCTATGAGACGGTGTGGTTGCAGCTGACCAGAACGCTGTCTCGATGGATGTGTGAACAGGAACAACAAGTACAGTATCCGAAAAATTAACAACGAGACCATAAATCCTACAATGGATTACGATATTACAAAATAGTTGGATGATGCAGCCGAATGAGGGTTCAGTAACTTTCTTTTTGTTATGATGAGAAAGAGGAGAATGATGATGATAATGAACTGTTTGCATCGTTTATCTCCAGGTGATAATGTTGGACACAGACATGTTAGTGAACAGGCATATTTGCGATCTGTGGGCTCATTTTGATCGCTTCAATGGAAGTCAGGTGAGTAAACGGATTTTCATTGTTTTTGAGTTAATTAAATAATTGATGAAAGATTTGCTTATCAAGTAGCTAATTGGTGGATCGTACATGTTGATCAGATGAAATTCATTGTTTATTGTCTGTGAACGGTTTGGATCATTACATTTCATACAGATGGGTACACCCCAATCCCAACGTTGTTCTCAGTAGGCCATTTGCACAAAACCCCGGAAGCAATGCGGTTATTTTGCACCTAGATGCGAACCAATGTTGACGGTTGTTTCAAATCTGCAGTATAATTTTTGCAGACGTCAATCGAAATGATTTGCGCTATCTCAGTTCGAACGGAAATGTTGACGCCTAATTTTGCCCTCACTGTAGGACTTATCAGTGATGTGCATGTAGATCTGAAACGAGCTCTTACAGAAAATCATTATGTTGTTGTTCGTGAGACAGCTGTTTTAGCCCCCAGCTTATTCGGCTAGTCAATAGGCATGGACAAAATATCTCACTCAATAGGGTGACCGTACTCGTTCGTGAAGTGTACCCATCCGCAACTTTCAGTAATTTTTAATTACACCAAACCATCGTTCATCCGGCTACGTCAGTTAACGTCATGAGCAACGAACGTATGTGGCGCTCGAACTTGTGGTCGATGTTAGCTTACTGTTGTTTTCAGTCCACGCCGACCTGACTCGCTGGACTACACCAAAAATCCTCGTTAACATAATGTCATTAGTTCAACTTGATCCACTGAGCTGATCATGTTTCACTAGTTTCAATGTGCAATAACGGCGTAAACACGTTTCTCCTAAAACTTTCTTTTCTAAATTTAAATTTTGTTCATTATAGCGCCGAGAAAGAAGAACATTAAACGGACATACATTTGTGTTATTGATTAATAGGCCGATACAAATGTACGCAGAAACAATGTGGCTCGACTTTGATACTGGTTTGACGTGTAAACACAGTTGTTGTGTTTATAGAACAACGTTGCCTAACTAGTGCATCTTTATTAAAACGGGGTTGGTGCTCAGTTTGTGTTTCACCAGAGCTGTGTCTCACAGATGGACAATTCCATCACAATAATTTTACTCTTAAGATGTACCATAGTCATTCACTACCCACTGTTAGGTATTTTCTCTTCGAGCTTCATTAAAGCAGATCAGATTAGATTTTAATAGCAATCAATCAGATCAACAGCGCTCAGTGTTCCAGATTAATCAAGCTTTGTAAAAAGCACGATAACCGGATTGGGTCGATAATTCGGTCATCGGCTAGGAATATACATCTTGGCTTGACAGTCTACCATTATGTTTCACAGGGAGAATAAATTACTGATGGGTAGTCGGAGATTTGGTTTATTTTCAAGTTGAACATCACTCACATTTGCTCGCAGCGCTCGCATTCAGATAGACTTTCCAGCCAGCCTCTTTCGAAAATAAGCACGAACGCTTTCATTATTCACAGGAAAGTGATGGTTATGGTAACTTCTAGATATGGAGATTTTTTGTTAGACCGGGCCAGAGGATGAAAAACGGCCACATTACGGAAATACTGCTGCTGGGCACTACTCAAGACCAGTCAGTTTGAAAGCAAAACCTGTGGTTTTCACAACCTACTCCCAGATATGTGTTGTTTTCCAAAACTTAGGTGTGATATGCTTTCGGAACATCAGTCGCGTAGTCGAAGATATAGTTTATGGTTTGTTGGTCTTCTTAGCATTTTTGTTGTGCATAAAACAAGCCTCTATAGGTCGCATATATCATTACTCATCAATGCATCCACATTCTTCTAATGGTTTAATTCTGATGCTTCTGGATACGCTGACTTACATATAAATGACTAAAAATTCTGGGCTTTCATCTTTACTTGAATGTGTTGCACTATACTTTCAGGCATTTGCTATGGTTCTTGAAACAAGTCCATACTATTGGTCAGAAACGGGACAGAAATACTGGCCAAGTCTGGTGAGTTGTTAATTCATATATCCGTTGGCTATCTACGTCGGTGCACGACGATGTAGGAATTTTGACTATCCCTCTAAAACGCTAGGAAAAGTCACTAGGTGTATTCATGCTTGTTTGTACTTGCTTGAGTTTTGTCAACTGCATGTCTGTGTATGTGTCCGTTTTAGTGATAGACAGCTTCACTTTGTTCATGGGTTGAATGCTGATATTCAGCAGACCAATGTTGTTCTCCTCGTTCGGTTTTTATTTTTTTAAATCTGGAGAAATTTTCGGTTGCTGTAATCAACTACTTGATGTATTTTCATTCCCCCGATCACCGCTAAAACGAAACACATGCACTTTTGCGCTTCATTTTGACTGTGTACACTTACTCACCAGTGAAAAATTTCATTCGGAGTAAATAAAGAATGCTATTCAATCGACGCTCTAACTCGATGATGAAAAAGCTTGAAGAGTCAGAATAGCAGGTTGTTCTTCAAGCCACATCTACCTTGTCCACCGCCTTTCGTAAGATATTTCTGCAGATTGTTAATCTGACCACTAACTGTGTACGATGCTGAAAAGTATGTTGTCCTCTTGAGCAATGGACTTGAATTTCTAGGTGATTTTATGGTAAGCTGTATTGCCTTAGCTACCAGGGTAGGGTATGTCCAAGTTTTCTTCCACACCCCTTAATAAATATTCGCTTATTTGTTGAAACATGTAAATGATTGTGGTGCTGGCCACGTCTTGTTTCGAGCCCTGCAATAAGGTTTATATCAAACAATAGTTGATTCCGGTTTCAAGGACTTGAAGTTTGGCCCATTTTTTCGTAGGCTATTTTGTTGCATAAAACTTGTCACTCGTTCTTGTATTGCTGATAACAAAACACAGTGATGCTGTCTGCGTTATCAGTCGGCGGTCTTCACGTTTATTCAAACTACCCATTCCACCTCGTCCAGTTGCGAACCAACTGGTTTTTTCTATTTTTAGCGAAACGTTTACTGGCACTCTGCAAGTTTACAGCATTTTTCTGTCGAAAACGTCATTCACCGTAACTCAGACTAATTTTGGTGCATAAACTATAGGTTCTTGGGTTTCGATCCTTCCTTTCGAGTTCTACATTGTTAGGTCGATCACGGTAATTCGGAGGTAACAGTGCTCATAAGACTTTGTAAGTATGTCCTTCTTCGGCTACCAGTATCTCTTAGACATTATTCGGATGTGATGGGAACACACCATTAAAAATAGCATGCTTCTCGGAAGTTTCTCAAGAACTGGTAGACCGTACCGCTTGCTGAGCACAGTAGTCTCGTTTTATAGGCAGTTTCGGTTACGATACATCTTGCGCATACCAACTTATCGCTTACAACGTTTTCTGCTTGCTTCTGTTTTGTTAGGTAGGGGGCTGTAAGATTGAGACCAGTGTACGAATTGGGTACGGAATTTGACAACCTTCTCCCCAAAGTTTGTCTCTGCGTTGTCTGGCGTACATCCAACTTACACCGGACAAAGATGGTTAACACCTGAAATCACAAATTATTGTAGAAAATGTCACATGTTATGACCTACTGTGCCTCCTCAAGATTGTTTTCTCTCCGTCTACCAGTTCTTTCAAATTCTGTCATTTTTCTTCCTCCGTTTCAAAGTTCTTTGTTTTTCTACATACTGTCACCACCATTCACCTACGTGTACACAACTAGTTATGCAGTCTCAACCGTTACAGGTGGCTTGTTGTGGCGTGTGACTTCAAACACTTGATGGTGAAGAACGGAGACCTGGTTTGAATTGTTTAGACTACTGATTGTTTACTCAACCATTGAGTGGTTGGTGCGCGTGTTTTACAAAAGAAATCGATTAATCGTCCCATCATATTAACAAATAATTGAAAGTTATTCTACGATGCAATAAACAGTAAAATCAGGTGCTTCAAGGTGGTTTTAAGTTTAGCCATGTTAATAAATTGTTTTATACGCCTCAAGAGATAAAGTTTCAGAATATCACACAAGAAATTCTTTAGTGAGCATAATATTTAATCGATAATTATTTCACTCAACAATAAAATCACGCAAAGTACCAGGATTACTAAGAGACTGAGCTAAATGCGTAATAATAGAATCGCACACCCCCGGGTACAGGCCTATATGGGTTTGTGACGGAACCACTTTGAAAAAGTTAGTTTGCATTCAAAAAGGTTAAAATGAGAAAAGCGACCAGAATCAATGAAAGGGTATAAGACAAATGACTTGTACGCCCTAAACTGTTGGAGCATATTAAGT
The DNA here is from genome assembly GCA_008508345.1 of Paragonimus westermani. Lineage (NCBI taxonomy): Eukaryota > Metazoa > Platyhelminthes > Trematoda > Plagiorchiida > Troglotrematidae > Paragonimus > Paragonimus westermani. The sequence goes on from QNGE01001054.1 coordinate 130,324, forward strand.
TCGAGGAGGCTAGAGTGGTGAGCAAAACTTTGGTTGGACAACTACCTGTTGAAAGTAGAAATAAATTTAGACATTTTGGTCAGAAAAGCGAAAAAGAATTACAGAATGACAATACGGTCAACGAGAGGGTGCATGTGCATCTACAAGTCAGCACAACCCATACAAATGAAACGAAAATTCTCAAGTTAAACATCACTCATATTTGATTGCAGCGTTCGCATTCAGATAGTCTTTCCAACCTCATGAAAACGTGACCGGAGTTCAAATCCCGGAATTGGCAAGGATATGCACTACAGACGAGCTCTAATGAGAGTCAGATCCGAGTCTAGTACTTCTTTTCGATATCAGCTGGCTGGAAATTCTGTCTGAATGCGAACGCTGCGATCAAACTATGAATGATTTTCATTGTGATCATAAACCAAATCCCCGACTACTCATCAAAAAGAAATTAAAACGTGGAAATGGAATTTTATTCTTCTCATTCTGTTGGTAACCTTGCTAACCGAAGGAGGCTGTGCTCAATTGTGAGTTACTGAAACAGTTAAATAGTTAACGGGTTGGAACCAAGCAGGAACCTGGTTGTTGAATTGCATTTGGCGGCAGCCATCGAGAAATCGCCGAGAATATGACACCCTAGGAAGAAAGATGGCATAACATTATTTTATAACCTAGTACTGTGTAAGACACCTGCATAAGACCGTGCAACATTTTCGATGAAGCCATTCTACTGGGCAAAGGAGGTAGAATATTTCAGCGGTGAACTCAAAAGTCTTGTTCATCCGGATATTTTAAGAGAAGGGATTTTTGGGGAGGAGGAGGATGGGGCTCACCTTAAGCAAAAACAAAATCGGGGAGGAACTACACCACGGAGGACAACTGATTTCTAATGGATTTGGAAGACGTCTGGTAACTTGAGCGTATAATTCTGAAATGATTAAAAAAATGAACTCACAAAAGTTTCACTAATTGGATACCCTACCCTTCGAGAACAGTCTCAGTCAATGCAGCTTGAAGGAATGCTCCAATGTAGGTTGTAAGAACGGTGACCTTTCATTTTCGACTTCGAAACGAGCGAAACAAATTAACACGCTAGAGACGAATCGAAAGTGACAGCCAGCCAAATGTCGTAGGACTGTTGAGCAATCCTTTGAAATCAGACTAACAGAAAGAATTTTCTGAAAAGCTTTCCGCGTTACGGATGCAACTATAATCAGTCAAAATGCAGCTAACGATTCTTTGATATATGCGTGATGTCACCTGCTAACCATTCTAGGCTGTTTTCTGCATTGTATGAAAATATCCTTGAGATTTTTCCGACATTACGTCAGAATATGTTGGGAACAACTGGAATCACTCTATCTAGCTTTCCTGCTTTACCGGATTTAAGTCGTCTCATTTTTTTAAGTGCATTTGTGCTTTCAACAAGAAAAAGAACTTCAATGGAAAACAACGGAAGAGAGAGAGGACAAAAATGTCCACTGAACTGTCATAAATAAGGATCGATTCCTAAACACTGTGAAGTAATTCGTACATAACTACTGTCCCTACCTACCTTCTTCATTGTTTCGCGGACTCCATACAAGACTATTTTACTTATCTGAGCTTAGATAAGAGTAGAAGACCTGATACGTTACTTGCGCTTATCAGTGAAAGTGGTTTAATTACTGCGGATAGTTTGCTTGAAATGCACAATTTTTCATTCGACGGAGTCGCTTGTATGTAAGAAAGTGGAAATTCATTGCAGTGTACCAAACCTTCCAACTGTGGTTATAACAGACAGAATGATCTGGGCGAACAAATAGACCAGGTTTACGGTTTAGTCTCATTAGTCCACTGGACCCTTCATGCCTCAAATTGTTGAGTACCAGAGACTTCACAAATGGTTACTGATTAGAGTGTTAACGTCTTTATACACATTTATACTATATATATACTATATACTATATATATATATATATATATATATATATACTATATACTATATACTATACTTTCCATGCTTACGTCTTATTATTCCAGGTAAAACACACTCAATGTTTTGTGGAAATCAGGGTTGGTTGACGTGTCTCATGTTCGCCTGCATTTTGAACTAGATTTTAGGAGGAAACTAAAACGACAGTTTCATAACGATTTGTAAGCAGTTGATAATTTTTTTTACCGTTAACGTCTCATTCTCGATATATAGAACATTCTTTTAAACGAGGTAATCGTTAGATCAAACAGTAATTTCAAGAGAACAAGTTTATGCTTCCGTTACTTAGCTTCTACGAACTCAGGTGACTTTCATCAGCTTACTTGACGGAAAGCATCGACTTCAGTTCTGCCACGTTTTTTTCATGACTCTAATCTCCTTTAATTAGCAATCGGAACTCCGTGTTAGCTGTTGTCTGTACTCAACGCATGCTCCGTCACTTTCCGATTCACTCAGTTGTCAACGTTCAACCTGCCTTAATTGGCACCAAATTTGCAACTGGTCCATCTGGTCCGTCAGAACTGAAAACTTTACCAAAAAACTAATCGACAGTTTGTTAAAAAGTTTTGAATACTTCAGAACAATCTCGCAAAATGCGCTAACTTGTAGGTGTCATCTTACGGAAGCAGATACCCTTTTTAAATGAAAACGTCAGGTGAAAAAACTTTCTTTACTGTTAACTCAACCGATCTCTCCGACTTATACTCTTCAGTTCTGTTTGGTTGTTGATTTGTCTATCTACCTGCAATAACGCGTTTGCTTGGTTAGTACCAGAATTATCGTCGCATTGACAGGACTGAACAGACTCGCTCGGTCATCGCTACATGAAGACGGAGGAATCGATGTTTAGCAAACAAACGGTGAAGAACTTCTCATGAATGGTTCTTGATCCATGTTATGATCTTGTTGGTTTTCGGCTGGTCTACAAACCAGTGACTTAACCAACACAAACTGAGTACAGTCATGAGTAGCTCATTGTTGTTGTATGTTTGTGCACATATCTTGCCGGAGCGCAGAAACAAAACCCACCAAACTATGCGCCGTCCAGTGATTGGATCATGCATTAGCTTAGGTTGCGTGATAATCGCGGTAAGTTCGAGACAAACGTTTGACGGATGATGTTATCAGTTTACTGAGAGTGCCGTTGTGAGGTCTGGACGAAAATATCGTACACTGCTAAGGCCAGTGAAACAAGATCATTTGGTTCACGGCTGTGCCGCTTCTGGCAGGAAGTCCAGTGGATAGACGGTTAATAACTCTGTTGGGTGGCTAGATGAACCACTGGAACCACCACCGTCTAACTGGCTGCTAACCTATCTCCTCAGACATCCTTGTGGCTTCTGTCTCAGCCTAGTAGTTTTTCCTTCTATCTAAGTGTACCCGAAGGTGGGCTCTCAAAAGACTGTGTTCAGCTGTAGACACATTTAGATTTTCCCCGTTATTCTTCTGAAGTTTCAACTGGTTGTTGAAACGGGTTTTAAGCATCACTTCTCTTTCAATAATATCAGCCACAGGAGATTATTGGTAATTGCTTCAAGAAACTATTCATTATAGCATTACATTTTTGTCTTCCTCGTCACAGGGGCGGGGTTACAACGCAGGCCTTGTGCTGTTTCATTTGGCTCGACTTCGTTCAATGGCCTGGAATTCACTCTGGAACGAGAGCTTGCATTACCTGATATCAAACCTTGGCATTTTGCCAACTGCCGAGCAGGTGAGTCTTCTTTGGAGCCGATGAAGAAGTTCTTTGCCCGTATACACATCAACTGTTAAGTATATATGATCGCTAGCAGGGAGACTGTCAGAGGAGTTTTGGTTTACCTGAATCGACTTATTCATGTTGCCTACAGTGCACTCAGTTGTCACATTGAGCCGATTACAAATTAAGCACTCGAATTTATCTCCATAGCTGGATGTCCTCTTTCTAACCCTTACTCCATAATAAACATTTATCTCAGGACGTATTAAATCGGATTGGTCATGTTCAGCCTCAATTGCCCTACACACTCCCATGTGCCTGGAACGTCCAAATGGGTGTTCTGAGTTTGTCAACCATGTGTCCAGTCACGTGGTCAATGACAAGCGAAGCCGCTCAGACGGCCAAGGCCTTGGCCATAGAAGAACTTGCTTTAATTCATTTCAATGCACCTCAGAAGCCGGAAAGCGCGTATCCGAAGCGTTTGCGTTGGGTTGACGATGCGCACGTCTATCGTCCGATGTCAAGTGAGTACCTCAGCCTCTTTATTGATGGGTTGTATGAGATTTTAACTAATATCATCCAGCCAGCCCCTTTCCACACGGCGCTTCGTTCTTGTTGGAGCTAGTCAATAGTGCTATCTTGTTCACGGTCAGAATCATGATTCTGACCACACATTTATGAGGCAACCTTGTTGGCTACTGTGGCACAAACAACTTATTAGGCACTACGGAATTAGTAGGTGCAGATGCTTAGCCACATCCACCTGTGAGTAGTACTCAGAACGCGAGATAACCTCGAGGGGAAAACCGTTAACTGTCCATTTACCAATCGATTACCGCACGCTTGGGGCATCTGTCCTAAGCAGGAACTAGACAATCGTATCAGACCAAATAGTTGTGATGTCGACCCTAAGTTGGCAATAAACACTTAAGAACGAACAACTTAAATTCTTTCTGAAAACAAAGTCGCTTCTGAGAAGTTGTAAAAAGTAACTTGATAAAACTATTATTATGAGAGGTATCCCATCAGACAAAATAAAATTAATACACTTGTATGAAAAGCCACAGAGTATACGTTAGTAATTACTCTCACTGAAGCAACGGCGTCATGGAAATTTAAAAACCTTAAGAATGGCATATTGTCTGGTGTATGTACTCACTGAGTTGTTGATTAGATGTAAATCAACCAGACGAAGGGGAGTAATTTAATCATTTGGTCTAAGAGCTTTTTGTACAAAACTAATGAGCATCGCGGGCTGTAAGCTTTTAAGGGGACGTGGCATTACTAATTTCCACTTCAACTGAATTCAAAAAGTCGAGTACTTTCAGAGGACGGAGACACGCCAGCCGTCTTTAAAGGCTTGGATTCATCTGAGAGGGGTTAATGTGAATTGATGAATATCTTTGCAGCCGTCCCTATTCCACCTGTACGTCTTTAATGTGTCACTATGCCGAATAGATTGATTGACAGCAATGTAATGATAATTGGCACCAACTGGTACAAATAGATCTTTCTGGTATTGATATGTTCGCCGAGCTTGGCATTTAGGTTGCAAACGTTTCATCACCAGACGAGGTGACATCATCAGTGCGTAAGTGTTTCAGCACTGATGTTGTCACCTCGCTTGGTGATGAAACGTTTGCAACCTAAATGCCAAGCTCGGCGAACATATCAATACCAAAACCATCAACCCGAGCTACAAACAACACCACCACTGTTGCCAACCATCAGATAGATCTTTCTGTTCACGTTGCATTTAAATGAACCTCAGATTCAAATTCTGGATTTACGTTTATAGTCTGACGTCTATATCATGCAAACTCGCTTCGAAACCGCCGGAACAAGTGTTGTCAGTAAATCACAAGAGCAATAAGGTAACATGTGTGTTGATTGATGAAGTTTGTGGAAGCTGGAAATATTTTCGACCATAAATTCTGATGATAACATTTGACTGCTTTGGATAAGCCATCCGTGTACTACAGAAGTGAACGTGTAGGAAATCAGACTAGTGGAATGATCATCATTCTTGATTTGAAATCGGATCTGGAATGTCGGGTGAATGATACCAAGACATGTGATTACAAATTTCTTGCGACAATAGATTAACACTTGTTGGAGAAAACATATATTTCAGGTTAAGTTACGATCTACAGCTAACGGGTAAAAATGCTGGGAATCGGTTTATCACCAACCGACTTATTTACACAGTAAGTGTATTTCTCATGACTACTTGCTTTCCATATCACACCAATAAGACTGAACGAATAACGGTTACCTGGTACTCTTTAGTCACCCTGCTCTTCTGCCAGGCTCACTTTATTGATCGAAATTTCGGAACATATGTCAGTTATCTTCCTGCCATACTGTAGCTATTTCCGCCAAACCTTTGGGCAGTGGACCTTTTTTTATTCATGTGACCAGAATTTCGTGTTTCTCCTTAAGCATGTAAACCAGATTTCTGTTTGATTCACAGAAAAAAATCTGGTCGCTCGATACCTCAACGTTTATCACTCGTTCCGTGACATTCCCGGACGTTGTTTTACGTGAATGAACAGTCAAGGACGAAGAGGGAGGTCGGTTGCCAATCACGAACCTCATTCAGCATGCTTTCCACGCATGTAGAGTGGTACCGTGCCAGTATCTTCTCCACAGGACTAGTGTGCTTTTGTAAATTCAAAAATACCGCGCACATTTTTCGTATTTAGTCTTCACAGAAATTAAATGTAAATTATATGGATATGCACATGGCTTTTCCCTTTATCTTCAGGTTTACATTTCTAGTCTTGGTCAAAATATTTGATCCTGATAAATGTCCAGTTATCCTTCAGTAAAAAATCAAATATACTTTCAGTTGTTTCGCTTGCTGTGAGTGAATAATTTCAAACCGTAGCATTAAAACATTTTGGAAAATTCATTGACGTCGCCCTAGCAACCCTAAAAAAATTGTTTCGATAACTTGACTTCAACGAGGTTATTGCGTGTGTAGCTGCTGAAGTTACCAGTTTCAGAGATGCATTATTCGATGGCTTGATCCGTTAACGAAAGTTTTTCAGTGAAATTTGCTGTTGTTCATATCTGCCCTATCGTCGTTGCTCAGTTCAATCTTACCGGTAGATTCAGATCAATCGAAACTGAGGTGATTCCAGCTGTACAAAATTTTACAACAAGTAGTTCACCCCCAGGATAGCTTATCTTCAATATGTCACGCTGAAGAAAATATTTTCTCAAAGTACTTACGATCCATAGAGGTCGTAAACATGCTTGGTAAGATTAAATACACTTACAACCAGTGTACCAGAGGAACTCTGAAGCACATTCACTTGTTTTATTGGACTCGCAAAAGAGTAGAAGACAATCTGCTGTAAGAAGTGGGGAGATGTGCAATTCCTGAACTAGTAACACTATCTACACTAGGTCCATCTTTGCAAGTGTAGTTACGTGACGATTGGATCAATAAATGGGAGAAATAGCACACGAAATTCACACTAAAGGCAGCCAAATGATGTCCAATTTCTGTCTTGCTATGCAGCAGTAATATGAAATTGACTGAAACAGTCCTTGTTTACGAACACGGTTCAGGGTAGTTTGGCCAGACTTCTTGCTTCTCTGCATCCACCTTCCTTGTTCGGGTACACGAAATCCCAGACAACTTTCGGTGGAGTGAACTCTCCCTAAATAAATTGTCTTGGATGAATTGTCTGACACGAAGTGGTATGTGAAGAATAACAGATGTGGCTTATAAACAACAAAAGGGTCCAGCGTTCGTTAAGATTGCAGCTTATCAGCGGTACATACCTCCTCTTGTGGGCTTACAGAATTCTGAAATGTGATGTAAAGGTGCCGTTCATTGCGCCAACGTTTTGACTCTAGGCGGGTATAAACTTTAGCACACAATTACCACGTTTAATTTCGTAGGAGCCCTCCACTGGAATACAGAATTTCGGGTTAAGTGTTTTTGTCATAAAAGAACTGTAAGATCAGCTGAAGAGTGAAAGTGGGTTATTTTTTGACAGATTAAGTGCACTGGGTTGAGTTAATATTATCCATTTTTCCACCCACTCAGGATTCAGAAATATATAAGGATAGTAATATCAAAAACCATTGCGGGAAACCTTGTCAAATCATTTCATCTGATTAAACAGCCAGATAGGATCGAGAAAACTCTAATGAACTGCTGTTCATCCGCTGTAACTCAAAACGTCAACTCTTTTAAATACCTGAGCACATCGCAAGTATTTTCATTTATTTGAAGAAAGTGAAACTCCGCTAACCGTTGTAATGATTTCAGTGTTACATTAAATTTAGCTTCAGTTTTGAACTATTTTGATGTATTTCGTGGCACCTAGTTCAGAAGTAGTAGAGTTGGTGCCAAGTCTAACAATTTTGTTATGAACCACTACACTTTGGAAGCATCGAGCATACGAGCAAGTTCACATGACGTCAAAAGTCACGCTGACCCTATTAAGATTTGGTGTTTGCCTACGAAATACATAGTCTTTTTTAAGCTTTCGAGAATGCACCATTGGTGCCTTTGAGGAACTTAAAATTCCCGGAACTCTTTAGTACACGTTTATATCATGCGTTGAATGAATTACCGCTAAAATATGCCCAATCCGTTGTGATTGAGGCAGCTGTAATGCAACTGCCCACATTTCAATAAAAACACAAGCAAGGATTAGTAGATTTCATTATTCGGTTTTAAACTTGGACGGTTACGCACAATACTGTTGATCAGCTATAAGCACCATTTTATGATCATCATGTTGTTGGAATTAGTATTTTTGATGTAGAAAGAAAACTAACACTGGTGACAACCTTGAAATTACAGTTTGTGTGAATATTTTGATAACAGTATCAAGACGACAAGACAACCGTAATAAAACAGCCCACGTTGTGTTGTACAGTGGCAGTTTCCACAACCATCATTCAAGTCAGTTGTAATGTTAAGTTAAAAGGTAACCATGTCGAACTCTTCTAAAATCTCTTCCCCGGAGACCAATACCGTATGCTTGTGGAACAGCTGTAAATGTCAAAACTACAATCATTTCGGGCTTGCGTACATTTTTCCTCAGATCGGACTTTATAAATAAAGTGAGGTTAGCCCCTCCAGAAAGGGTGTCAAAGTACTGCGTTTTGTTCGGTACAACGACGTATTCATTCTTTCGGTTTATTCTGTTCGATTATCAGTGTTTTGTGCGAGCATTCCCGTTATCTGTGAAAAACGCTAATTAATTTTTCGTGCTTGGGTATATATACCAGACAAACATTCCCAAAATGAACGACGTGCAACACTAGTGTTATCTTGGCAGCTATTTGGTAATCAGTATATTTTCAGATAGGTACATTTGGATATGCAACCTGGCAGGTTAATAACGACATCCGAGATACATACATGAATTGAATTGTTTCGTTATTACATAACACTGTCAGATAGATGGGGTGATATTAACGGCGAATGGTGGCTGGTAGTCTAGGTGTGTTTTTATAAACCTCACTACCTGGTACTTCCTGTGATTGTTTCTAGGCTTGAGGACAAGTGTGAAATGTTTAATGTGAATAAGAATAAGTACAAATGTTATGTTTCGGCAAAAGCCCCTCTTCCGACTGAGGCATTTTGGTTTACAAACAGACATCCAAGACGTTCGTTCAGTTTTCTAATTATGTGATCAGCTACTGATTCGGATCAGCAGTCATCCTTTATCGTAAATATTGGGTATGAAACTCGGAAAAAACATACAGTAGTGAACAACTATTTTACCACTGCTTTATCACGCAGACCTGTTATGTGTACTTTAACAGTGAAAATACATCACTGCCTATAGGTAACACAGTGTTTTCCTATATTTAAAACACTCTTTTTAAAAAGAAACCAGAGATACTTCAGTTCTCTGAATTCAGACGGGCTTAAGAGCGCACGTATGTAAGACGACGTCACTTTGGCAGAAACTCATGCCATTCCTAGTATTTTAAAATGCGCTGAGCCAGCTACAAGAAGGCACGCAACCCTCGTTTGCAACTTGCTTCAATAATTACACGAGCAACATACTATGGGTAAGGATCGCATATCAAGGTAAAATTCAGGAGCTGTCGAACTTAATGACTAAAAAAGTCGGTTTCACAGCGTCCCTGAAGTACCGTGGTGCAAAGTTGATTGTATGCAGAATTTATTACTGCTAGGCATATTGTATATTGGAGGACGTTGCCTGTAAGCGCAATTCATAAGACATTTTTCACTGGTATATTCTGAGCAACCGTTCCATATCACTGTTGTAAATATGGTGGGCATGAACCTCAAAGTTATTCCACATTAATTGAAACCACCAGAAGGCACTTGTTCTTGACTAGTTAAGTATATTTCAGTGTGTTATAGACCTATTCTGTGGACATAAGGGGTCACGCTGATGATCAGCCATGTTAGCTATATTTCCAGCAGCACTACAGATGAACTCCGTGACGAGTTACTTATCAAGAGGGATGTCTTCTTTGGCAAATGTCGTAACTACAAACAAAGTCATTACGTTAATCAGGCTAGTGTTGGGGCTCCTTTTAGCCACAGTGATCATTTGACCCTGGTTTTCGTTTGCTACTGGATACAACAATCTACGAAGAGGCGAATGAGCCGCTGTTTCAGCCGGGATAACCTACATGGTGTGAGAGTTAATCTCATGCGGCTTCGTGTGGATGGCGCTCCAGATGTCTTTCCATACCAGCGTATAAAAACCGCCATATGAGCCTCACTAGTCGTACGTTCCTCGCAAGTTCGTGATGAACAATTTACGCCCTCCTCTTCCACAAAGGATTCGCCAGCCGTGTAAGACTAGATATTTAGTGGAAACAGTTCGGTAAACCCGAGAAAGCTAAAGCATTTTGCAGTGTGCAAATGGTGCAGACCGGAAATAGTGCGCTTGAACAAAAACCCTCTTTTCAGACACATGCGGCACTATCGTAAGGATTCACCGTCAGCTTTGTCCTTGGATCGGTCGAACGGTGGAAGCACCTACGGAACCCAAGTCGTCGCTAAGTTATTGAAAGAACAGTAGGCCGCCGTTCGCAACTCTGAATATTCATTCAGTCCTCACTGCGACTCCTCAAGGATAACCAAACAGCCTCTTTTATAAACAGCATTCTCAGCATACGACGATCAGGGTTTGACTTCCAAGCATAACCCCAGTGGGTGTGGACCATATTCATCCACGAATATGGAGAGAAGATACTTCTGTACTTACCAAATCATTTCATGACTTCTTTGAATCAACTCTGTCTGCTAGTATCTGTCGTGAGGAGTGAAAAGGAGCTATTCCGATCTTTAATTATGAATCCGGTAATCAGCATTTCCCTGTCATTTATCGACCAATCAGCCTAACGGACATTTAGTGCAAAATTTTAGAGCGCCTCCTTGAACAATCTGTCTCGAAGCACCTTTTAGACAATACTCTTGTATCCGTATATCAGCACGGATTATTAAGTCTTAGGTGACGAATAAGCTGTTTTCTTCGGACGGCTTGAAGGACGCCGAAATTCATGGTCGTACCTCATACTCACATTCTTTCACTCTACCAGGACATCTGACCGAGTACCACATTGCCCAAATGGAGGCTTATGTTGCCAGAGATGATATTCACGGCTGATAGGGACTTCCGTACTAAAGCTGGTTCTTAACTTTACTCCTTGGCACCCATCTCGGCGAATGTACCACAAAGATTCATTCGTAGTCCATCAATGTTTTCAATGTAAATCAATGATTTACCGGAGAGGATTTTCAGCCACCATGTTCTTTATGCTGATGACTTAAAAATTTGGAACTCCTATGATCCCAACACTTTTCAAGCGGAACCTGATGTCATTTAGTAATGGCCAGTGGAGTAGCGTCCACTCACCAACGGCGATAAGAATGCATACATATCTTTCTGTGTGGATGCTAGGAGCATCTTCATAACACACTATGCACAAACAGAAGTATGTGGGTCCCAAAAATGTTCTAGACATATGACTATCTTCCAAATTGTCTTTCCCGATTCACCATGAAATAGTAGCTAAGAATGGATTAGCTGTAACAGATGTGAAAGAATGGACGTTTTTACAGACTGAAAAAAAGGCTTTTCAAACTCTCAAAAGGGTTTGTGATCAGTGACTGCTCGAATACGCTAACTCAGCTATTTATCCTGACCTTAAGAAGGATATGAATATGTCCAGATCTTCAGAATGTTACGCAACAGTCTCGACCCAAAACCATTGATCTTCACCTTCTAGGATATCAAATGCTCCGAGGGGACCTCATTCTCTCTCTCTTCTTATAATATAGCCTTTCACTCTTGCAAATCCAGAGGGCTTACGGGTTCATAATAAAGAGTTGTTTGAAAGCACACCTTGACAGACCAATTTTGTCTGTCACAGGTTGATCGTCCACTGAAATAGCCTGTCGCCACCTATCGCCAATGGTTGTTCTAGGATGCAAATTAAAGCCTGTTATACGTCTGTCTGTTTAGCAGAATTAGTTGATAAACGACAGTGTATATCTTATTGCTGGTATAATGACATTGTGTTTAGAGGGCGCAATTCTACACCCGTTTCTCCAAGACTACACTTCACAAAATTTGAAATCTGTGTGACATCCGAAATAGAGTAGTACGGACCAGAGAGACTTGGGTTATCAGTCTCGCACTCGCGTATCAGCCAGTGAAACGGTGAATCTATTCTCTCATATACCGGCATATTACTGAGAGACTATCCAGCACTGGCATCTTTCCCAAAGAGTATGTTTTTTGCAACATTTTCTATCCCACAGGTCATAATCAGTGGGCAAACATTTCACATTATCCAGCGACTGACAATCTTACACTGTTCAAGCAGTTCGCGAGATATTCACAGTGGGGAGTTTTTGTGCAACTGACGAATTATCTCATGATTGTCGGTACACTGGTGGAACGGATTTCCAATTTTCCTGTTTCTCATTAGCCCCACGTATTTATTCCCGTAACTTTTTTGCGTCGGCTGTAATTTAAAAAACAGCAAGAGGTTTTCATTTTTGAAATCAATTTCGGCATGATTTTGACCACAGTTATAGACTCTGCCTCTATAAATTTACAAACGGTCAGTTAATCAGACACCCCCTCTTCCGAAGCATCTGAACTAATTTCCCAGAAATGAACACGTTCACTTTATTGTGAAATACTCTCTTCTGATTTATCACGTTTCAGTAGCCCGCGAATTTTCATACATTTGATAATCTGTCATTATTATTATTATTCATCAGCTTTACTTGGAAGTGTACACCACGGTGTTTTACTGTTGCGCTGGAAAGTGTGCATCGTTATGTGCGATTGAGTGTAATTTTTAATGCTTAACGGATGCTTTCCAGTGGCCCCACGTTGCATAGTCTGTCGTCTCCGGAGCTATGATTTTCATATTCGAATTTATGACGGAAGAAAACAGATTCGCTCTTCGATTTCTTGAAGCCGACCACATCTTGTGAGATGCTAAATCATCACAGTCCACATAACACAAAATGTTTGACCCAAGTTGTAGCACATCTGAGAAGTGACAGTCACATAGGTGAGGATGTAAACAAACTTCCTTTGGCAGATTACTCGTCTAACAATCAGCCAAGACTCAACAAAAACAAACCAATTCACCATAGAAACGAAGGTGGAGGTACCTTTTGTACAATCGTAAGCCAGCCCACCAAAGAAGTTCACTGTTTACAGGAGTTTCCGTTGTGCTTAACATAGTGAACGATGGTAGGTTAGAGATTGTGAATGCGGCACCGTTATCTTAGAAAGTGTAACTTACAACACTGAGAACCACGTGGGTTAATAACAGAATACTGAATAAAGGTGCGATGCTTACGTTAACACATAAAGTTTGGCGTTAGTCATTTGTAGTGAACTAACATTGGGAAGTTACGAATTAGTACACTGACACTGTAGGAGCAACTGTAATTTCTTAAAGGTTTCACAACTTCCGGATCATCTGAAGTCATCTCGTTACCGCCCATTCTTTAGCTGTGATGTGACTAGGTAGTTTTGGTCCAAACTTAATATCAGTAAGACATATTATGGTCAACAGGAGAAACGTTTTGAACCAAAATAAGCTTGTTTTCATGATGACGTGTAAGGCTGGTTTGGTATAAGTGCACTTATACCAAACCATCCTTACAAGTTACCATAAAAAGTTAAACCAGATGTAATTCTAAAACTGCTAGCTTGAAGTAAACTTACCATCAGCGTAGAATACAACGTCAAATTGACAAAACGCACATTTGCTTAAAAGGAAAAACTAAATCGAAAGAAAACATCTAGTAAGTCGAACAAACTGTCAATATAGGGTGAAGTTAACATACTCTGGTTTTACTAATGGTAGAACAAAAGTGATTGTATGTTCATCTTATCTACAGAAAATGCTTTTGAAAAAAATTGTATCACACAACTTAACAGCGTGGTCTTGTGAGGGAGAAACCTGTCTAACTGGACGACTAAATATTCTGGATAAAGTCATTAAAAAACAACACAGAAATGCAAAGAGGTATGCAACAACTACAATAAATAGTACTTCACATAGTCGCACACCAGGGTACACTTTTGAGGCTTCACTATTCAACCTGCACTCTTTTTGGTCAGGCTGGTGACTTGTTACGTTCGGCTCGGAGCTAAAATCACAACCCGTTACCTACCCCGCCAGCGTGACGTGCTTTCTCTGTACGGTTGATTTCTTGTTTTCATTATCGTGCGCATTTTCACAGTGGGTGTCGGTAGAAGTAGTGTTCTGTCAATTTGTTCTAACTAGCTCTACCTGAATTTTTGGAAAGATATGATTCTGTAAGTCACGTGCTTCAGGAATTGAAACAAAAGATCTTCGACTTGTCAACCACGTCACTTTTGTGGGTCAGTGACCTAGTTGGAGGACCACTTTGAACGGAAGTTGTAAGAGTCAGATCTTTATATGAGCAGGTAGTTATTTATCGGTTTGGACGTGCTGTTTTTGTTGCTGGCTCTAGTCCAGCCGAAGCCCTAATTTTTCACAAGTGAGTCTCATGTGAATCATTAAATATCCCAGAGTACTGACTAGTAATATGGATTAGGCAAAGATACTAAGGCTGCTTAACTTATTTTCGCTTGAAATAAGAAATGTGGATGATACTATGGAGATTTACATAGTTTCAAGATGGTTATCGCATTTGAGAGTAGGCAACCTACTAGTGAAGTCAAGATACTCAAAGTTCATGGTATGCAGACTGCAGTGCTAACATTAGGGGAGAAATGGGTGTAAATATTTTGTGCGGACTGCTTAGCAGTCGGAATAACTTGCCAACTTCTGCTACTACGATGCATGCACACATGAATAAGTTAAACACATGTAAGCAAACCGTATTACGAGATCTAACATTAAAAATATCAGTGATCAAAATTAAAATTCGCTTTTCAGATTTTAATAAACCCTCTGTTGCATGGTAATTACCTTTTGCAATTAACAGTAGATGGTATATGTTGGAGGAAATATGCTCATTTGCTGATTTCTTTTATAATCGGGAGACATCAGTGCCCGCATTTCTAACGTTGTTCTGATTCGCAATAATCCGGAATCCAACACGCAGGTTACACATTTAATCAATGTAAACGATTTTATTTTTAAACTGATATTCGTTCTCTTAATCGAGTGTCTCTTAGGCATTCATCCAGTTTCCTCCAATGCTAAAGGTTAGCCCAGCTGACAGTGTACTTGTTGTACTCGAATTCAACATTAATCTGCACTCGCCAAATACCCTAGGTAGTTACTCATCTTCTTTCATGGCAAAAACGACTGGATTGGCCTGCGCGATTCTACCGTCTCCTTTTAACATGTTGAGAGCATTATGTACATGTTCTTTCAGACAATTAAGTAAAAACTAGTTCTCTTTGTACCATCAGTATTGCTAGCTCTACATTCATTCCTCTTGCACTCTGCAAAAACCGAACAACCAAGTTGCATATTTAGGTCTGACACACTCCACTGTGATCAATCTTGTAATTAGCATTAACTGTTAGAACACAGGTAAGCTGTCTCAAAGCCGTTAGTCCCAGGTTGACTGGGTTCCCTCTGGACACTGATAATCCTATTCCGAGTATTACATAATTTCTAAAAGTCTCCTTTATCGGTTACAAAACCAAGGGGTCGATAAATCTTTAAGTACAAGAATGTGGGCAATAACTGATATCATCTGTTTTTGTTTTGTATACTAAACCGATTACAAGTTCCCACCGCCAATGTATTCCAAGTTCTCAATTGTGGCTACTAAACAGTTTTGTTCGTCCCTTATTTTTTATTATGAATTATCTTTTACTTTCACCTCCTACTGATAGGAAGTGCACGTGATGAACATGCGACCGTAATATCTTGTCGTTAAACAGTTGTCTTACCGTGATAACTCCCTGTATACTTAATAGATACAATTCAATGGTATACATTCTGGTTTGTCTTGCCTTACTGTGTTTTACAGTTTCTGTACGTTGAATCTTAATTCTTTTCAGTTCAATCCCATTCACCAAAGGTTTTCTGAACGATCGTTTCCTTTTCTGCACTGGTGTCGGTTGCCTAACGAACTAGATTTGCTAAACACCCGCTGAATTTAGGTCATATTTATTTAGGATGCATTGTACCTACAGACTCTCTTGATAGATTTAGTGTCCTCTGACAAGTACATTCACATCCTCCACTAATACTAGTAACGTTAGAACTGAAAACCGATCAAAATTTTCAGCCTCTACACAAAAGATGTATCTGCAGAAGTAACCAGCGGGTTGTATACACTTGGACAAACGATATTATGTGTTATCAAGTAAGCTGAGCGTGTAGTGCTGTATCATATAATCATGGGTGCCTAGGATTTGGCCACAGAGTTATTGGAATGGCAAATAAAACCTAATGATTCTTTATGAGGTACACTTGTAAAATGTTAGACGAAGAGGAGTATCTCTGAAGATGTCATGCTTTAATATACAACGAGCACTTCTCTATGAGTTCGAGCACATGCTCTCCGCTGAACAAAGCGGCTTCGAAATACGCAAACTCGGATGTCCGGCCTGTTCAAGTTCATTACCAATACCTGTAGGAGACACGCAGATCATAGTGATAAAAGGAGCCTTTGAAGAATATGATCACATAACAACATGCATGGCTAGAAAGTTTAACAAGTGATGTAACACAGTCCAGTGAGCATCAGCCCATATGAATCTGTCAGGCGAAATAACCATTTGATTAGAAGTACAACGTGTAAAACTGACACAAACTCATGGGTGAACGCAACTCCTCAAGAGTAGGCAGAGTAGAAGCACACGACAGAAACACAAATAGCCCAGGATCAGGTCGAAACTGGGGTCATTTAATAAAATATTTGACACAAGACATAAGAATAAACACTTGTTGGAATTGATGATAATATTGAAAACAGAAAGTTTCTTACGTATGGCAGTCGATCTATCATCTTGAGTGGCTTTGGTAGAAGCGTGTATACAATCGTAGAAATAAACTGCAACATTTTCGAGTATAGCAGTGATTGGATCACCAAATCGGAGGAGCAGGTATTCCGACACTGGGTGTAATATCACAACCCGGCGGGTTAGGTATCCTCCAAAGCTCACAGCGAGTAGATTACGAAAACAAAGACAACTGGACTAAATATCGCGCAACGAAATCGGATGTACGGACGAGAAACGGGAGACGAAAATCTACCAGAAAAGGCGTCAGCCACATACGCAAACCAGGCAGAAGTGCATGTTGCACGTGCGTGGAAAACGATGCTGTGTTGTGTACCGGAATTCCGCCTCATACACATAAGCGCGCGTGGCGTGGGAACGACCGTGATGGACAATAAAGATCGTGTTTTATTAGACGAATTTTTGCTACAATCGTTTCCAGGATATTCTGAAACTTTTCGGAAACAAACATTTACCTCTACCGAAAATACCCATCGAAGTCATCCGAACGAAAAACTTGCGAACAGGACCTGTTTACTGTGTTTGAACGTCAGGCTATCTACAACACGATAAACTTGGTAACAGTAATTAGGGTGAGTCAGAAAACCGATCAGTAGAGGTTATGTGAGGCGCGTTTGTTATCCGTTAGGTAATCACTGTTCTAAATTTTCGACCAAGAGAACTTAAGTGTCTGCAAGAAATTCTTTTGAGCACAGAGGCCAGGATTGCGCAATCGGATATCAATGGGCCTGGCAGCGGTTAGCATTCGAAATCTCACCATTTCTGGTCGACTTCTTGGCACTCAGTAGACAACCTGAAAAGCACCTTTCTTATTGACAAAATGATCAGAGTCTGTCAAATAAGCAACAACTGCTCAACTTGTAACGTGTTAAAACTGTAGATGAGGATTCGCTTTTGATTTGACCACACTAAACTGTCACAGTGGATGCACTGATCATTCTGGATCCGTTTTCTGTACATTTTTCTTTGGATTGAATCATCTTCTCTGCCGGTAAGCCAAAATCCAAAAACTATTTAGCCGCTGTTATCTGACTCGTTGGTGAATCTAATATTGTTATTGATTGAGTTGAAGGGTATCATAACCCTGCTTACCTTAGAAACCCCATTGACGATGCAAAAATATCATCGACGTAGCGGTTATGAAGCGTAAACCGATGATCTCACAGAAAAAGCATGCGCAGAACTCGAAATGTACGCTAATAGTATGGCGACCAAATGAATGGACATCAGAATGACGGAACTGTCAAATCGGTTAATTCCTGTGAAACGATGCACCGAAGTTCCGAATAATCTCGTTTGCATTTTCAAGAGGATTCCATAGTCATTCATCTCCAAGATCAAGTTCCGAAAATTACTTCAAACCAACACGTCGGTGAACGATGACTTCCGGTTTCTGTGTAATACGTCTTCTCTTCAGTAGGCACTTGTCCCAAGTGATGTCATGGACAACACACTCGGTGTCCAACCATCATGTATTATGAGTGGTGTGGTTGGAGTAACCAGTGTGGAATTTTTCACAGCAGCGGGTATACCTTTTATGCACTTAATTCAGACTATGTGCTCCGAAACATTTCACAGTGATCAAATGAAATCATACAAATAGATGTTATGGAGAACTGGCCGAATTAACATACCAGTGGAAGCCTTTGAAAACTGCAGTATCAGTCCGCGAATCCCAGCGATGTGTGATTTAGACAACAATGTAAACAAAAGCTTCATCATCTTCACACACTTAGACCAAAAATAGAATAGCCATAATTGATGTCGGAAACGTGCATTTAGAGACAGTGGACTGTGCGGTTGTGAATGGAAGTTCACAGTGTCAGAGAATAAACAAAGTAGGCCCAGTAACGTCTGTGGGCTTCAACAAATCAAATGTCTTCACTTCCCCATGGAGTCAGCCGTAAAATGGTCAACAATACTGCCACCACTCGAAGAAATGTTTGAAACAACCGTTAGCACTACGTGGAACGTTGAACTAGTATAACGAATTAGTATAATGAAAAGTAGATCAAATTCCAGATGACAGAATTTGCCAGTGTGTTATAAACACATCTCTGAATTATGTTAGGCAGTTCAAGTTTGGCTCAGTTTATTACATTCATGGGCTAGGAAATGAGCGCTTTATGATTGCATGGTTAATGCTTATTCCGACATTGGACAGTTCTAATCAGCACGATGTCGTTCAGATGATGCAGTACCTCAGCAAGCCATATCCCTGAACCAAAGCTACTATTGATATACCAGCTTCACTGCATCGTGTAGTGGACTTGAACACTAACAAACCCAAAATGCGACCAAAATAAAAGGAACTGGCTCGTGAAAGTCAGTGAAGGTGCGTTGGTTTGGATTTCTACTACAGCGAAGGAGGGTATCCAGTGGATAAGACCCGTTGTGCTGTTCCAAAAGAATATGAGTCCACAGAAGAGGTATTTTTGATGGCAGATGAATCCGGACATACGTTGAAACAGACGGCTGATTCTGTTAGCTTTCAACCTTCTGGAAATCAGCGCACAGATGTCACAGAAGACAGAGAGAAAACGCACGGCTCGTGATCTTTATGAAAAATCTCTATTATACATTCATTGGATTCAGCTGGTTTAACCATCTAGTGTACATGTGAATTTCAGGAAGGTAAAAAGTGCGAAGAACAATGAAAATTATGAATCACAAAATACTGTACAGGTGGTATACTTGTTGCCAATGCACAACGCACATGGTTTTCAGTTCACCGCATGCAAGTGAATACAATTGGTTGGAACTTACGGCTTATTCGGTGGTAACAGCTCCGGCTGAAGAGCACCGGTATTGATCTCTGCAACAAATTGACCTCTTGACTGGTTTTTCAGCTGTGATGGAAATTTTGTCACGCTGTTTAGGTTTCAAGCCATGACAGCGTGTGACATTTTCCTCTTTTCATATTCTTGAACGTAATGCAACAACTTTCCAGAAGTTCCAAGTTTTCTTTGTCAGCCTGTAGACATGAGTGAATAATCAGGTTTTCAAAAGCTCGAAAAATTATAACGCCAGATGTAGTGGTTGGAAATGCACAGCAGTATTTGGCTTAAGCTTTGCTGTTCTATAGCACAAACAGAGCCAGTAAGTATGGCAATTGGTGTTAATTAGAAGCTGCGTTTACTTCACTTCGGACTCATCAACCGTCAGACCAGATCAAAAGTATACTATAGTATCCAAAGTATAGTGCCCCGAAATACGGTTCAATAATCGAAATTAGGGGCTTCGTCTAACCCTAAAAGTCGTGTTCGAATTAAAATCTCATGCGCATTTCGTACTAATTGCAGCAAGCAGTTCACATTCTTCAGACGACAAGCCGAATCATCATCATCATCATCATCATCATCATAACAGCCATGAGCATGACCAAAGGTACTGTGGCTCGGGCTGCCGCTCACCTCAACAGTGACGTGGAATATCCTAGAAAGAAACGTTACTAAGAAGGTCAACAAATATTAAAGAAGACTAAGCGGAAGAACTAGAAATGGTATGGATACAAGTACGTCATTGACTGCGACACATCGCCATCTCGGATGGCGTCTTTAACCAGCGGTTTGAGTGATCATGAGGACCCCAGCCAAGTAGGCGATACCTACTAACTTTGTTCAGTGAAGCAGTCAAGGTCTTCATATTTCGTGACTACGTTGTTGCTTGACCACCACGAGGTTTTACCAAACTGTTGGTGGCCTCAGTGTATAAGGCCGCGTACTGTAAACACTCAGCTGGCATACAGAGCACGTGACCCAAACATCGCAAGCTCTGCGGCGTAATTAGTTAACCAATTGATCGCGCATCCTGAGCGTTCCTGATTACACGCCCATGAACAACAACACTGCTCACGCGATGAGTCCACTTAATGTGGGCCAAGTAGCGGAGACAACAATCGTCAAACACAACAAGCCTGTTGATATCTTCCTTGTGAACAGGCCACGTTTCCGAACCATACAACAAAATGGAACGCACACAGGCATTATATACCCTTCGTTTCAGCGACAACCGAGCGTCTTTTCGACGCCACAGATGACGCAGTTTGGCATAGGCAACTCGTGCCTTTGATATCCTCGCTGATATCTCATCAACAATAGTACAGGCTGACGAGATAGTGCTACCCAAGTATGTGAAACTGTCCACAGTCTCAAGCAGATTACCTGCAATAAAGAAAGTAGGGGTGGAAATGCCCCAGTCTTGAAGCTGCACTTTGCACTTTGAAGGCGCGAAGCGCATTCCATACTAACCATCCCGATCACTCACCTTGTTCAGCATGATCTGCATGTCTTCGGCAAAGCGGCTAAGTAAGACAATGTCGTCCGCGTACTCCAGGTCGGTCAATCTAGCGCCAGGAAGAAGCTCAACACCAAGCCCACTGGATTCACGAAGCGCCCCCTCCGGAATGTCGTCCATGACAAAATTGAACAGGAAGGGGGGAATCGGACACCCCTGACGAACACCACTAGAAGTGATGAACGCTCGAGACAGTTGTCCATAAACTCTCACTCTGCTTGCAGAGTGAGCGTACAGCGATCTCAATAGATTCACATATTTCTCTGGTACTTCCTTGCGAAGGAGACAGCTCCAGAGAACGTTACGAGCAACTGAATCTAAAACAGCCCTCAGGTCCAAAAAGACCACGACCGTCGGCTGCCTATATGAATGCCAATGTTTCCAAGATCCCCGACCGGATCTCAATCCTGCTTGTTCTTTGCGTATCTGACTTTCTCTGGGCTTGGTGAGCAGACGGAAAATGAGGCCAGTGAGTAACTTGGACGCAACAGACACCAAAGCGATGCCTCTGTGGTTGTCACATAGACTTCGGGACCCCGTTTTGAAAACGGGAATGACTGTTGATAGGCACCAAATGGATGTAAAACAGTATTAAAGATATCACAGTCTGTCATTGGCTAATCGTATTAGCAGATGCATAGTCACATACTGTAAGTTAATTAGTGCAAAACAGGACACAGAAATGAGCAAATAAAGGAAAATGTTGCATTGACACTGTTCGTCCAATCCGGATGTGGTATCTTTAACGCGACGTTTAGGTTGGTCCCCTGCGTGATCTATTGTGCAGGGGTTTGGAAAAGCGGAGAGTCGAGCAGATTTTCATCACTTACGGACAGCGGTGGGAATGAAGACTGAACACGTCGATCCCGTATATTTTTATCGACTTCAAAAAAATATAACGCACAGAGAAAGCATGTCAAACTGGCGAGTTATGTAACGGACTGTAATGTCAGCTCCCACCGGAAACAAGTCATCAGTTTGATTAAAACGAGTGCAAATTGAATATTGAAGCCTCAAAAGTGTGTCACGATATGCAACTATCTAAAGTATTGTTTTTTCAGTATAGTCACTGAGTAAATCAACGAAATTTCAATACACTCCGAAGTCTGAACAAGCTGATTGTAATAATATTTGTTGATAATAATACAGGGTTGACAGTACGTGCTGTATTCTACAAAATGTAATGTCTCAAAAGGCTAGCAATATTATGTAAATGAGCAGCCTTACGACAACATAAACCAAGGTCGCACCCAATGTTTCTGACCGATGGGACACATGACCTTCCGATTTCCTGTCGCCAGAGGTCTCGTGTGTAAAATTGTGGGAACTTATTGCATAGTACATAAGTTTATTGAAAACATAACCCAACTGCTGGAAGGTTGCTCAGCCAACCTCATGTATCACCGTAAAATGTGCGGCAACAGCTAACAATACATTGAGTCCTATAACATCCATACAAACAGTACAAAAGCCATGTCACAAATATCACATATCACTACCCTAAACAGTTAAATAGGTATCCCGCTATTTCTATTCTGTACGGAAGAGGGAGATTAAGGAAAATTAGGTGTAAACCGTAGTACAACTTTACTTGTGTCACAGAACGGTCCATATTTCTTTGCAATGCACGATTCAGGTTAATTTCAGTTTTACTGGTGACTGATTAATTTTCGTCTATTGTGTTTTGCACATTATTGCAGTAAGTCCACGACATAGTCTTACGAGCTGATTATTATTTAGAGAAATCTCTGTTTTTTATCGTAAGTCAGAGGAAATGAAATTAGGCTGCCTAAGTTGAGTAGTACATGTGTAAGTGAAGTGTTACTGCACCCTATAACCACTACTTAGGAATATTTTACTCCTAACTTTACTGTTCACGAAAAGTTGACTTTATCAGCCTAGTGAAAAGATAGCTACGATTGTATGATACTGGCCGAAATTCATTGTGTTGCTTTTGACTGACAGTGTCACAAACGTGCTGTGGGTTGGTTCACAATTTATTCAGGATCTACGCAGACCGCAAAAACCTACGTGGTTTTACCAAGGTTGTCGAAGTCAAGCTAAGAACAGATCCCGTGAAATACATAACACGCCGCAGAAGGCACTGAGTTTCGTTGGTCGACCTGCTATTCAAAGAAACAGTAACGAAATGAATATTTTATTGACCTGCCTGCTATATACTATGTGCAATGGGTTGAACACACAATCACATTCCGTTAAACACGCGCTTGACTGCACCAGGCCAACCAAGAGTTGGGCAGGTATCGGCCTCTCATTCCATTTCGGTTAGTCAACCAAAGCTGTGCGATACTACTGAAGGAAATCATTTTGTAAGATTACTCGAATTGCCAGAAGATGATTCTGAGTAGCTTGGAACTTACAGAAGAGATTTAATCACAGGCACAAATTAGGTGCGGATTTTGATTACCCAAGGTATCTGGACAGTTTTGGTCACAGCTGAGTGACATTTCCTCGGTGGTGAGTGCTGTTTGTGATCGGTGATTTTGCGACCTGTTAAGATAAATGATGGCATTCTATCATTCGGATGTGAGATTGATACAACGTACTCCTGTCATTTCAATAAGAATAGACTTATGACTGTTCATTCGACCTAGAATGTCCAGGGTTAGCACAGTAACGTGAGTCTTGAGAATTGGCACTGACACTACTGGCATTTCCATCGTTATTAGTTCACTTATGTGGGACTAGGAAGTTAGCTTATGAGAACATTTTTATAAACTTCGTTCTCCGCATACTTCCTCCTAAATGAAGGCCGTTAAGTGGCAGAAAATATTTTGTGTCCAATAACGGCTGTCACAGAGATGCTTGATCTACGTGGCTTTTGTGAGTTCGCTGGCTAATACGTAATACGCTCTCATTGACGTATCATTCGAAAAGAACATCAAAGCTAGAATTATCCATATAATTACCATTTTTTGACATTCAATTCCTCATAATCTACTCATACTTCGATTACTTCCACTCCCCGTCAAAAGTATCCATATTTTTGCAAATTGCAGTTGCCAAAACTAGTCTCCAAACAAGCACAAGTAACATACTGAGACGGTCGAACCGTCTTTTGCGTGCCGTACATAGAAACCTCAGCAATTTCACTGTTAAATTTATAGTATCTTAAGTGTTTGCCAGTTAATCAATGCGTTATCTCAACGGAAACATTTCAATTGTAGTTCGATTCTGAACTCTTGATTTGTTAACCTGAAGTTGCTACCATTTCACTGTGCTTTGTGATGGTCGTCAACTTAGCGTTGACTAATAAGCGTTCGATTTCCTTGATCAATGTTAATTCCCCTTGATTTTTCCAAAGTGGCATAGTGTTGTATATGGCAGTATTAACTGAGACATTCTAGTTTCTCCTGATATCCGTTGACAGCTCTGTCTCCGTATTAGCTGCAGATTTTTAGCATTTCCCCCTTTTCGTTCGCCCATTACACAGATAACGGCAAAACCTTTCATGTATGCAATAATATTGGTAAATAGCAAATTAGGTAAATGACTGCAGTACATTATAGAATCCGCCTTGAAACACAAGTGGGTCGAAGTATCGTAGGCGGCTTTCAATGAAAATTTTCAGTTATAGATACAGAACGTAGGGAACAAAGCGATCGAAGAGAAAAGAGGAAGGGAGGATGTACCGAGTGAACGAATCCTCCTTAATTGAGTAGATTACATGATTTCCCATCACACGTTTATCACTTAAAGTTAGCTTTTTACCAGCACCGACACACTAATGCTGCTGCGCGAGAGCGTCACAATTTCATGGGAATTTAGCTGACAAATAAGACGCGTTCGATAATTATTACTTTTGAGTGGTGAGTCGGCAAGCGTTTGCCGCGTAAAAAGCTGTACGAAACTTGTTTATTTGGTCATCTTTTGAGTGTATTTCAAGTCTTCATTCAACACTCACAAAAAACTCGTGATACAATCAGATGACAGTTGTGCTACGCGGGCGATCAGATGGTATCAACACCACTACCAACAATGAAGGCGAACGTTCTAGGGGTAGAATTTACGCTGGCTTTTCAAAAATGAAACTGCCATTAAAGCTGGTGAAAATGAACTGGTGGTTTATACTAGCACCCCTCAGACAAAGAACTGTTCGATCCCCGGGAAAATTGTATTTGAAAGGCTATCAAAGTGGAAGCTTAGCTTGTCCAACTAAAGTCAAATTATGCTGCCGTTGATTTCCTAAAGAAAAATCTTTTCTACTTATCATACATCTTCCGCGTGCCTGAAATTCCCTTTATGGTTGATATATGGGGCGCAGGCACGCTCATTAACGCGATGGCAGCAGAAATCACGCTACTAAAATAATGTCACCGTGTTTATTACGCCAGATACGTTGCATTTAAATGGCAGTAGAGAGATATTACCAAATGTTGCCAATATGGATCCGTCGTCATACCCCTTTATACGTCTTCGTAGGAACATTTACTCTCTACTTTTATTCAGATTCTAGAGCGAAATGATTGCGAAACAATTCATATAATGACAGGATCTTCTCAATTCTGAAACCTCATTCAAACTGATAAGACTTATGTTAGACAGAATCTCCCTTGAGAGGGAATGTCAAAATCTCTTAGTGAGCAATATCCCCACTCCTATGCGAGTGGTACAGGGTATGTCCGAGCAGGCTACGATGGTGTCCAAAATTGTTGAGTTAAGTCCCAATCGACGTGTAACTATATCCTGCCCCGTCACACTAGGGTGTATCAACGATCCTTCTAACAATGTTAACGCCACAACACCATTTTAATAAGAATTCACACTATGAATCTTCATCTAGACGCATCCCACGACCTCGGTGCTGACCAGCTGCATGTATGCGTGACAAATTAATTTAAATCTTGCCTTTGCCCATGAGTCAAAGACACACCGTTCGAGAAGTGCGCAACCACTTGAGATTGTATCCCTCAGTGCACGCCCCCAGTCGCGTTGACACTTAGTCTTGTATCCACAAGTTGAGGTGAAACTACCATATATATATACATATAGATTTGGGGATCAGTGCAACCTGATGTTTCCTCGTTGAGGTCGATAGCTGTGTAGATTTTCCAATGAGCACGACTTTCGCGGCGTTTTGTAACCGTTTGGCTACGGTTGCAAGTCTCCGTCTGAGTAACACTAAAATGCCAAATGGTAAAAGAAGTTGGACATCTTTGGGCGGCACAATCACTATGGCTGGTTTCAAGCTTGCTGATTTAGCGTGATTCCTGATAACGTGAGATGGATAACTGTTGTCAGTCAGTGTATCCGGAGGGAGAAGGCGCGTGCTTCGTCAAAGGCCAGTTACTGCGTGCTAACAAGAATGCTAGGCGCAGGCCGTGATTTCTTCAGTTATCGTAGATGAGAAATTATCTCACCGCATATTCCGCTTTCTTACCTCGGTACCTGGTGCAGCAGTTGAAATCACTGAAATCTGCGTGACAAAGTCACATGTCTGACTTAACTAGCCAATAATTGGAGACAACCTCATCGTATGTTGTTCTTAAAATTCGTATGGCTGTTGTTGTTGTGGTCGCTTGTGTGCGACCATGGTTGGGTGTGAATGCATGAAAGCCAAAACACTGTACATAAGATGAAGCGGACATTATCTATCCTATTAGTAGTCGAGGGTGTTGTTTTATTCTAAGGACGTGAATTATATTGCAGCTTTTAAGGTGATGTTTGGTATTCGTGAATTTCACACATTCTCACAGTTCCAAGAGTGCTTGCAGAGGGAAGTGGTGGATTTCAGCGTTATTTACGTTCATGGGATGAGTCGTAAGTCTAAAACTGTTCTGAAGTACGATAAAGTAAGGTGAAATGGTTCCATGAAAACCGTCCAGATTTATTACCGCCGTACAAAGTATAAAAGGTATAAGAGTATATACAGAGTTGTAGGACATGTTTAGTGGATCAATTTCTTGTTAATGTCAACAATTTAGTTCTCGGGACAAATGTTGCAAATCGAGATTTCATGTGATCCAAGGATATGCCTGTCTGTGTCTGTGAGCTCTTTTGAGTTAGACCACAACCACCCTCTTAGTCGTCTGGTATATTAACACCGTCCGATAGATCGCAGACTTGCCGTCAGTGAAGTGGCCAACTACAGGAGTCTGTTAGAGTGCAATATACCAACTGCTGATATTAAGCAGCATGTAGCAGATGTTTATGGAAAGTTTATAAAAACTTGTGACATTGGAAACATTCGACGCAAGACTTTTAAGCGAACACTAAAGAACCTCCAGGAAGTGCTGTCGGCGATTAATTCGATAGTTGTGTGCACCATGCGGGATGAAGGCAACGAATATACGCATATTTGCTTAGCACAGTGAACGCAAATTACTCTGTTCAGACATTCGCCACATGTTGTGAACGTGTATGCTACCCACGGGACAAACAGGTACGAGTGTGTCACGAAATAATTCCTCACACTTCTGAAGCTGGAAGTTATATCGGCGTCTAGTTACAGGTGGCATGGGACACGGTCGACTCGTGACGTACGGGTACTTTCGTACTGAGAAGTATGCTTCACTACATAGGCTGTTCTAGACTTTTCGAGAAACGACGGGTGAGCACATGGTGGTAAAAACGTTTGTGATGGACAAAATGGTTGTGCAAGGGGGAGAGCCGGTGTGGGATATGTTGAGGCCCGTCTGGCACGTTTGTCGTCTTGTTTGGTATGATGCGGAGCGATGAATCCGGTGATGCGTAATCGGTTGGTTTGTAAGAAGTCGATCCCAAACTTGACCTTATTAGTCCCTGTTGTGTGCAGTAAACGATCATAGTAAATTTCACACCACAACTACTCAGTAGTTCCTTTCTTTCTTTTACAACTGTCACCGCTTATCCGGTGGAACTTTCCTTCTTGATATTGCTCGACATGTATTCCCCTTCAACCGCACCCGATTGTTTTCATGAGTTTGTTTCCCGCTGACTGGCGGCCGTTGACGTATTCCTTTCTTGGTTGCTCCATTTTGGACAACTTCCTGTTGGATAATTCGTGAATCCGATCAATTCGCACTCAAGAAGATATAACACCTTTATGGTAAGGTTATTCAACAGTATCGTATAAATTCCAATCCCTTTGATTGCGATCGAAAAAGGCGCGCTTTTCTAGAGTTTTTAGACTTGGAAGATAGTCCCGTTGACCCGAACGTCTGAATGGACGTTATTGGAATTGTCGAGTACGCTTTACTGAGTGAATTGCGCCTAAATCGCCGGGAGCGATTCAACAACATTTGAATAACGAGGTTTCAAGTAATTGGTGCATTTGAATCTTCTGAATTATTCAATCGCGTGCATCCAAGGAGTACATGATGCACAGTCGACGAAAGTCTAAAAGAATCCAGACTGCTGAACCTATCGTACCTGTTGATTTTACGAATGTCAATACCGCCAACCCATCGCGCTGTAGTCTCGAGAAGTCCCCAACGCTTCGAAGTTTTCGGAAGAGGCAGCTGCTGATGGGCGTGTGCTGTCCCCCTATGTTATCCCCCAAACCCATCCTTTGGACTAGTAAACGATCAGTCGCCGAGTGATGCTTATGACATTTTTAAGCTTGGCAATTTACCTTCTATTTCTTGTTCTTCTATGAGTCACTCTAGGATTGATGATAGTTGTGTCGTTTCTTGTACTCGCGGTATGTTTGGGGCTCCGAGAGTCATGCAAGAATCTGACCGTGTAGAAGTACTATCAGAGAAGGCAGAGAGGTCACATAAAATTTACTTCTCGCCAGAATCCTCCACTCTTGCAGTCCTCGAGGCACAGCTGAGACACAAGGAGTTGTTCCTCGCCGAAAAGGCGCATAGGCTGTGTAGAGAAAGACTTGAGCTTCAGCCGAGGTTGCTGGTTGCCCACAAACACCTAGAACGAGTTACTTCAGTCAAACGAAAGTAACGCGTCGAGGCAGGAACATCCCTTTCACTAGATCATTCTGGTCAGGTGAGTAGCATTATAAAGACACTGGAAGAATCACTCAAGGCATTAATACTGGGTGTAAGTCTATCTAAGCTTGAAGTCGAACCACTTAATGGATCGTCACGACGCTTTCATTGGTTTCTTAGAAATTTCGAAAATAATGTTACAGAGAGATTTAATTATGTTTACCAAAGGTTTTCCTGTTTTATTTATTGTTGTTGTGGTAAGACAAAAGAATCCATAGAGTATCATGTGCTCTTACCTGAGCCGACGGGATATAGAGGAGCTATAGAAATACTCACAAGTCAGTTTGGTCGTCTACATCAGATCGTTCAGTCTGTAATGCATGAGCTGTTTGGTGGTCCCAAGTTAGGTGTCTCTCATTTGGATGGTCACAGGCGCCTATCCACCCAAATGCGGGCATGTTGTTCCATGCCGTTCCAATTAGATAGGTCGGAGAGTTAGAGAGGTCAACCAAGTCGATCCGGATGGTTGAACGATTGCCCAGAAGTCTACAGGAAAGATAGGTTGATATGGCTGACAACACAATGATCTGCAGGATGGAGTCTACCTTTACCGATTTATTGAGAAAAGATTTATTGAGAAACGAATATACGGCCAACTAGTTAGACTATCTGATCCGAAGTCCACTACTAGCGCTTTGGGTGTGACTGACCTCAAGAGGTCCACGTGACGTGTCAACGTGACGGCCACCAGATTGAACAACCAGCCTGTTCGTGCAGAGGTGACCATGACCTCAAAAACTGTATACACGTCGTTGCTCAATCAATAGAACAGCGTAGGAATACAGTCAGACTTAACAGACGATGTTTTATTTGTTTGAAAGCCAACCACATGACCAAATCGTGTACAGTCCGTGTTAAATGTCTAAGGTCTGGTTATGGTGGGCGTCACCATACTTTGATGCATGAGAACATGTCACCACGCATGCCCAACTTAAATGAAGGGGCCGTACAATGTGTTGCAACTCCTACCAGTCCAAAATGTGTTCTTCAGGTCTTTGTGCCTGTTCGATTAGTGAGCCAAGCATGCTCCATTGAGTCGTACGCATTTTTGGATGATGGTTCACATATCACCTTAGTAGACGGAAGAGTAGCTCGTAAACTCGATTTACCGAACAATCTCTATCGACTCACTATTCGCACTCTGCATGATGATCGTATCGGGCCATGTAAGCGAGTGGCGTTTGATATTCGATCTGTGGACAAGGCCAACGCCAGTCCTGCAGAGTCAGCTTATACTGTTGATAAACTACTAGGTTCACAGATCGACAGGCCGATAAAGTCGCGATAGTGGACTCACCTAGCAGTAAGTGAGGTCACCGGTATCTTGGACAAAAATGTGGAGGTTCTCTTCAGGTACTAGAACAAAAAATAGAAACCAGAAAGAAACAGTATGCTGTTAGAACAGTCCTTGGGCGGAACATCGAGGATTCACTGTTTGCTGCACCTGGAACGTCCAAGTGTGTCGACCACGTTGGTGCTGTGTTGGTGTCTTTGGAGGACAAAATTCAAAGAATGTTTGAGCTAGAATTCGTTGGGCAGGGAAACTCGAAAAAAGAGCTCTGTCAATCAAGGTCAACGAAGCCTCAGTTAAGGTGGAGTCTGTTCTATCCTTTTCGGACGGTCACTACGAAATAGGTTCGCCATTGTGGACAAAGAGGAACCAACTACCTGATAATCGTACGATGTGTGAGGGACGTCTGTACTCACTTAAGCGAAGGCTATTTAGGGATATGTGATGATTGTCACTGAACATATACTTTCAAGTTAATTACTGAGGTTCAGGTTGTACACTTTTTATACGGCGCGTAATTCTACTATAAGAGTTTGATTGTTGTGTTAATTACTGATGCTTCTCTAGTTGGAATCGGAACTGTGATTGAACAGGACAACAAACCAGTTGTGTGTACATCACGCCGACATAGTCCAGCAGAAAGGGGTTATGCTCTGGCGGTATACTGGACGGTGAAGCGACTTCATAAGTATCTGTTTGGAATACCATTCAAAATTGTTCGGATCATGAAGCAGTGAAATTCATCTATAATCCTAGCTAGTCATTGGCACGTTCTTCAGCAGCCATGGTTCAACGATGGAGCATAGCACTCAGTACATATGACCATACTATAGTGCACAAATCAGCCAACCAAATCAAACATGTGGATTACTTGTCACGTGTTCCATATACATCTGAGCAAACTTGTAGTACTGATTGTCTTATAATGCAGCCCCTGCCGGTTAGTCGAACAGAGTTGATTCGCGATACTCAAGGTTACTTTTCACTAATTCTCAGTGCGCTACGTCGTGGTCGGGTCCCACAAGTCAGACGGAAATTTCATACATTTTATGTGCGTCGGGAGGAACTATCACTCACTCCAGATGGATTATTGTGCTTGAATGACAGAATTGTTATTCATCCAACTTTTCGTAGAGCTGTTCTGGACGATCTACACTCTGGACATCTTGGAGTTGAAAAAAATTAAATCTCTGCCCAGATTAACATGCTGGTGGCCAGAGATTGATGCTGATATTTGTCGTTTGGCTAAAAGTTGTTCATCTTGCCACCACAAATTCCACGATTCACCGTCTAAATGGGCTCCATAGCCGATGTCATCTGAGGCCTGGCAACGGGTTCATGCGGATTGCTGTGGTCCTTTTCTTGACACGTACTATGCGCAAGTAATGATCGATTCCTATTCGAAGCGGCCGGAAGTAGCATTCACAACAACGCCCGCTGCGGAATTCACTGTGTACGCATTCAGAAGGTATCCCTCTTGTGTTGGTGACTGACAATCTTCTAAATACTTGGCTCAACGGTATTGGATACAAGCATCCGTTTACTCCTGCTCGACATCCCTGATCTAATGGTCAGGCTGAAAACTTTGTTAAAACACTCAAAAGTGCTATAGCCTCTCCTCAGTGTACCACATTCAGAGACCTTGAAAAAGGTGTTGACAACTTCTTGCTACAATATCGCAATGCATGTCATTCAACTACACATGAAAGTCCCGCCAAACTTTTTAAAGGAAGGTCTTTGAGGCCAAACTTGATGCGTATTCAATCCTCTGAAGTAATCTTTTATCGTGGCAATGACTTGAGACCGTCATCCCGTTTACTTCTAAAGAATCTTGGTAAATGCTTATACCGAATTCTAGATGTTGATGATTTATCTGTACATAATGTAATTTGACGCCAGGTGGTGAGCGGTTGTTTGAAAGTGTTCACAACCCAGCAAGTGCTGTAGATCACGAAACAGCGTGGATGTGAACTGAAAACCGCTATTAGCAGTGACGGATTCAGGTAAGCCGAAAGAAGATATCCAGGTTTCCACAAGTGTCTGTGTGACATTCTCGGCTGAGATGTCGTATATGGGCGTGGCTTGGGGCCAGCGTGTTTGAAGACCAGTCCAAGTCAACAAATGAGTAAAGCCGTTTGAGGGTGGAAGTCGGCCTACTATGTCAACGTGAACGTGTCCGTTACACTGAAAGTACCAAGTATGGTGTTGCAAGGGTGTACCTTCCATTGCTGACAGGACAGTATAGGGTCCTTGCGCATGCTCGGCCAGAAAAAGCGGTCAATAATAAGTTTGACTATAGGGGGATGCTTGGAATGGAAATAGAATGAAAATGACCGAAATGTTTCGTCATTAGTTAGAGGGGACATATGATTGGGATTTACTGGCCGAGATGTCACACTAAATTTCACAGTCACAGTGCAAGAAGGGCATCTGAGTGAATTTTGGAAATGGATGAGATAGCACTTGATTAAAATCCGCATGGTTTTGTTTGGCCGTCCCCATGGCCTCTAGGTCGGCAGATGATGCGCATAAATGATGGATATGCCCGCGAGCTAGAGCGTCTGCGACCAGCTTGTTTGGACCGTCGATGTCTGTCATGAACTGAGAAGGAAAATCTAAATGGCGGGTCTCTCTCGAGGAGTACGTGTCTGGTGCAGTACTGAAGGCGTGTGTTAACAGCTCGTGACCAGTAAGGATGGTAAACTGGCGTTTTTCTAACACGTGTCGGAATTGTTTAACGGCGAGCTAGATAGCCTGCAGTTCTCTGCCGAAGGTACTGAACCTTGTTTGGGCAGACTGTAACGTCTTGGAGAAAAAGGATAGTGGTCGGACTTCGTTGCTAGGGACCTGCTGCAAAAGGACACCGGCGGCAGATTGGGATGCGTTGGTCTTTAAAACCAATCATGTACGTTCGTCAGTAAACAGATAGCCAGGAGGTTTGGCGTTTGCCAGGGCGTGCTTGACGTGTGTGAATGCAGTGGTGGCCTCCGGGGTGAGGACGAACTTCTTGTGGTTAGTCCGCAGCAAATCAGTCAGGGATTTCAACATGTCAGAGCAATTAGAGATAAAGCGACATTAGTATTTGACAGTCCCCAAAAATCGACGGAGGCCCCTGTTGGACTGAGGCAATGAATAATCCGAAATTGCGTTAGTTTTCTCGGCAATGGCCTGATTCCGTCTTTGTCGATGCGAGGACCGAGAAAGTCGTTGGAGGAAGCACCGAATACGAACTTGGTTGCGTTGATGGTGACGCCGTGGTTGTTTAAACGTTCAAAGACAGATTTCAGATGAGACGCGAGCTCCTGCGCATTGTTGCTGGCAACAAGTATGTCGTTAATGTAGACAACCACAAAGTATAGTCCGCGTAAAACTTGGTCCATGAAGCGCTGAAATAATTGGGCAGCGTTTCGGAGGCCAAAACGCATGCGAACAAATACGAATAAGCCAAATGGTGCTGTGATCTCCTTTCTGGCGATGTCATCGAGAGCCACAGGAATTTGATTATATGCCTTGATTAGATTTATCTTGGAAAAGATCTCTTTCCCAGAGAGACCAATGGAAAAGTCATAAATATGCGAAATCGGATAACAGTTCAGCACGGTGACACTGTTCAGTGCTCGGTAGTCAACCAATAGTCCCCAGTCTCCAGCAGTCTTCTTGGGAGGATTGTCTCATGACGATGACCACGGGCTGTTCGAAGGACGGATGATTTCTAGACGTGGCATTTCCGCAAATTGTGCTTTTGTAATTTCCAGCTTTTCCGGAGGCACTCGACGAGGACGTGCGAAGTTGAGTGGTCCAATGGTGACGATGTGATGTGCAGCGACATGTTTCAGAGTTGTGGAATTAGGTGTAGGTTGATAGATTCCTGGGAATTGTTTCGACAGGTATGTATACTGGTTGGCTTCCGGTAAATCTGTTCGAGGTTCAATCGAGTTTATGGTGGTAGCTTTGCCTCGAACACACAAAGTAATGGTGCTATCTACGCGTTTCCGGCAATTGGGGTCAACGGGAAAACCGTACTCGGTGAAAAAATCGGGTGTTGAGCGTCGGTGATGGTAAAAATCCAAGGGAAACTTCGACGCAGTACGAGGTCGACTTTCAACAGATGCTGACCGTATGTCTCAATTTTGGAATTGCTGGCAGTCTGTAAGCTGTACTCTGTGGAGTTGAGATCGCGTTTACTTCAACCTGTAAGCCCAGTGCTGACCTCTTCGCCGCCGTCAATAAGGAAACCAAGTCCGGTGGAGTTATCTTAGACATAAAACAGGCGACTTCTGGGCTGGCCAGCGGCAGCAGTCGCCATTACTGGCTAGCCGGGTCGTTTCCCTGGTTGGAGTTGCCCTTAGTGCATGGGATACTATCTGCACATGGGTTTGTACATTTTCACGCGTTGTCACCGAAACGTCTGTGGTAGTGAGAAATGCCAGAGGTTTGGGGTTTTACTGTGGGAGGTCGCGAGCAAGAATGGGGTCAAGTGCGCGGAAATTTACTGCCCCCCATGTGGCATCCACCTAAGTTATTCACAGTGAGTGTTAGCTGAGACACCTGACGTTGGAGGTTATCAAGCGTTTTTTGTTGTGTATAAGATTCAGGAGGAGGGTCATGCACATGGTTAATGGAACGCTTGAAGTAACACTCGTGAGCCTTGTCCACCGACTCTGCTAACTTTTTTGATGGGGTGGCGGGGTCCTGTACCTTGTTGAGCGGGAGGCATTTGATCCACAGCTGCTTGAGGACGGAATCACCTGTACTGATATCACCTATCATCGATCTTATGTGGCGGAGCATCTGAGAGGGGGACGCGATCACCCAGCTCGAAAATGGAAGGTAATTGTTGGGACTTGACCTCATCTGACACCGTGATATGCTTTGAAACAGCATATTTGAGTTTGTCGTATAAATACTATTTTGGCACGTGGTCGAGTATACCACTTAATTCGAAAGCAATATCTGTGGGCAACTACGTAGGCACACAAGAAAACATGATGGATTTGTGGAATAATCTTACCAAATCAAAAAAATGCTTTCACCTGAGTGACCAAAACGCGGGGTTTTGAAATACTAAATTCAGTAGCTCTCTCGGAAAATAAGCTAGTGTTAAAATCAGAAATCATTGCAAAATATTGAGAGTTCCCAACTTATAGACAAGGAAATCGAAGAGAGACCTATATGTACAAAGAAGAAAATGTGGAAAAGTCGGGCTCACACACTGGTGGGGTGGTGAACAGCGATCGTGTAGCTTCTCTCAGTATCCCGGTTGCAACTGTGTTTAACTGCCTGTCTGTTCTGTGCATATGTTTCTGTGTACGCCTGCTATAAGATACATAGTATGAACTCAGCGGTTCAGCGATTGGTACACGGGTTCGAGGCAGGGGTCCA
This sequence comes from Paragonimus westermani, assembly GCA_008508345.1. NCBI lineage: Eukaryota > Metazoa > Platyhelminthes > Trematoda > Plagiorchiida > Troglotrematidae > Paragonimus > Paragonimus westermani. The sequence goes on from QNGE01001054.1 coordinate 166,379, forward strand.
AGGTTCCCGAATCCAGTCGGTTTTCCTTGCTCAGCGTCAGCGGGCGTCTGTTGGTCTGTAAGGCGATCATTGAAAATAGGATGTAGCACCGCTCTTGAGGATCACAATTAATACCAACAACACAGTAAGATTACTCGCATAATGCAATTTTAGATGAATAAGAATCAAGCAAAGCTTTAAAACGATCTCTAGAAGCGCTGCTGACGACATCAGAAGCGAGGCTGTTCTTACAGTCGATAACCCTGTGATAAAAGAACTGCTGCCTAATGAAGGTCCGAGGACGAAGCCTGAAAAGCTTCCCATTATGTCCTCACCGGCCATCACCATCCGCTACAATGAAGAACTGTTTCACAAGACCTACTCTAAAGAAGAAGTGTGTGAGTGTTGAATCACTGCGAAGTCTTCGAAATTCAAGTGGGTACAGGCCAAGAATTTCAAGTTGAGACTCGTAAGTGACATTACTCAGACACGCGACCATCTTGGTAGCCGGGCGCTGAACACGCTTAACAGCTAATATGTCTCTCTTTAGGCCATATGCACGACCTGATTCGCATACTCAAGGAGCGATCTTATATAAACTCCGTAACGCGTTTGGAACGCTTTTTTGTTTATGCGGGGGAAAGTGAGCCTAGTCATCATCAGAGCGGCAAATCCTCTTTTGCCGCCATCTCATGGTGAAACGTGAAGGACAAGTTACACGACAACCAGATGCCCAGATCTTTTTTCAGATCGATTCTCATGATATCTACTGTGCCAAATGCACTATGAATCATGAAGGCATTACCAGAATCTCCACCGAGCGACATGTGGGCACATTTATTGTCATCCATTGCGAGACTCCAATCATCCAGCCAACGCTTGACCGCGTCGTGATCAATTTGTAGTGTACTATGATCAGTAACGTTCCAGATTTTCAGGTCGTCTGCGTATGAGAGGGTGTTGCTGTAAACATTGTTCGTAAGGTCGTTGATTTAAATTAGTAATATCAAAGGACCTAGCACTGACCCTTGGGGAACCCCCGCAGAAATGAAAGAGGTAGATAAAAGGTGTGATCCGGTCTTATCTCTAAGAGTTCTATCACCGAGAAAAACGGCAATCCGTCACAGAACCTCTCCCTGAATATCGTAGGCTTCCAGTTTGTGCTTCAGAGGGCCGTGTGGGATACGGTCAAAAGCCTTAGCGGAATCAAAGAATATAGCATCTGAGATGAGGCCCTTGACGTTGTCCTCCATCAGAATATCCATGAGAAGAAGCATGTTTGTTATGCATGACCGATTAGGAAAAAATCTATGCTGGGTTGAAGAGAAAAGATCATTTGATGAGAAGTGATTGAATGTGGCGCGCTTTAGTAGAAGCTTCATTATTTTGCACGGAATGTTAGTAAGGCTGATTAGCCGATAACTAGCCGGAGAGTGCCGGTCACCCACTTTAAATATGGGTGTGACCGTTGCCTCTTTCCATGCGCTAGGGAGGATGCTGGTCTAGAGTGTTTGCTTAAACAGTTTATAAGGGGGGTTCCGCCAGACTAACGGTTGCTTCCTTGAGTATTCCGGGATGGATCATGTCAGGACCCATTGCACCGTATGGATTAACCTTGAGTAAAAGGTCTTCGACATCTAGCACAGAAAACTCAGCGGTCACGAGTGGTTGCCTGAACTCCTGCAGCCGTAGGACAGGATGCCTGCTCGGGGATGCGACGTTGTGGGTTGCCGAATAGTACTCCCTGAATAACTCGGCCACAACTAGGGAGTCAAATGAAGTCTCGCCTTCGGGCAGTCGTAAAGAAAGAGCTGAAGGTATGTTATTAGTCGCCGCATATGCTTGAATAAGAAGTTTATGTTCCCGCGGGCTCTTATGAGGATCTTCTCTTGTACGAGTTTGATGTGTTCGCCTGATTTCCCGCCTACACCTGTTTTGTACAATGTGGAACGCGCTTAGATCCTTTGAATTTCCTGTAAGCTTATGCTTCGCGAATAAATGAGAATGGTTGTTGAGAAGACGACGTATCCTACATGGAATGGGTGGCCGATAAGAGAAAATGCACGGTTTGCGCGGTATAAATAAGTCGCCCGCTTTTTGAACTGCGCTTTGAAGCATGTGGTAGTTCTGGTGCACGGAGTCCAGATCAAGGAACAGTGAACCTGGGCGGGTGCTCAGGCTGTTAAAATCGGCCTGATTGAAGATTCGAACTGTATGCCTTTTTGCTGGTTGTTATAACCAGTAACAGATAAAATCAAAGGCTAACAGAGAGTGGTCATTGTGTCCAAGTGGCGGCTTGATGATCCCCCTGTCTACCAGATGGCTCGCATTAGTGATAACTAAGTCGAGCAGAGAGGGAATCTGACCAAAACGATGCCGCGTCGGGGCGGTGACGTGCTTTGACCACGTCTCCCAACGTATCACCGTCGATAAGGAAGTCGATAATCCGGTTTAACAGTCCTGGTGAGAAACTGATGCCCAGTTTATCTTGGGTGCATTAAAGTCACCCATAATAAGCAGAGGAGTGAAGCGTTGTAAGCCTGGGAAGTGTTCCAGGCTTACCAGGAGGGTATCGTCGTCGGAGACGTCGGATGAAGGAGAACGATTAATAACCCCCACTAAGAATGAGTCTTGGCTAGGCAGTGGTAGTCGAGGCCACAGAACGTCACATTCATCAGGGGACTGGGAGCCACCGATAACCATGGTTGACGGGAGACACTGCTGAAGAAAAATCGCAGAACGCCCACTTTCTTCATTCGTGCGATTAATTGTATGCAGCAAATGTTTACTCCTCTCCTAATGACATTTATTTTTTCGTTTGCCAAGGTCGTTTAACCTGGACCTAGTTTAGCCTTGGTTAACGCACTCGAAGTTTCCACGCACTCTTCTGGCGCGCTTTTAAAAGCGTGGAAATCACCTTCCGAACGTTGTGTGTTGTCAGTGGTGTTCATGTAAATTGAGTCGTGAACAGCTAGTGCCGACACTTGGAATAAAGCGTCAGCCACAACATTATCACTGCCAGAGGCGTGGCGCACATCAGACGTAAAGTGGGATACGAAATCCAAATGTCGAACTTCGGAGGGCGAGTGTCTTTCAGGCCTATTGTGAAAGACAAAAGCCAACGGTTTGTGGTGGGTGAAAATCACAAACAGGATTCCCTCTAAGAAATAATAATAATACTAATGGTATATTTCTCAACACATTTGTGAGAAACACTCAGGAGAGCGTGATCAACGCAGTGATTTTCAGCATATACATAATTGAACACCAAATTTGATAATTGTACAACGAGTCAGCTAAGTGAGTAGACAGACAAAAACAGACATTATATGGAGGGAAAATTCAAGTCTAGGCAGGAAACTTCGAGCTTCATGGTTCTGAGAAGATAGCTCTCGGGGTCTGCACGATTCGATAAAATAATTGATTAGTTACATCAATTTGGACTCCACAAGGTGATCGCTGGCCTGATGCTCAAGGTCGTGCCAAAAAACGGTGGTCGGAGGATGAATAGGGTGTATCGGCGATGAATTTACCTATTATTCCATGTAGATAGTCCCGAAAAAAGGTGCAGAAAATTTTCCATGATGTGGGCGAGGTGGGAACGCATATACTTTCGCGAGGAATGCATGGACCTCTCGACCGGACGTCAATCTTCGCTGAAATTCCTAAGAATTTCGAGGAGCTCGCGATATGCACAACCACTGCGGAATTTCAAGAGTCCGGGCGGGGTGGGATGTTTTCTCGCACGGGATGTATCAGTGAAACCAAGAATGGAGAGAGGAATCATGCGATAAACGGGATAACGTGAAACTAACTATGTGAGCTATGACGAACAATGGAACATGTGATATTCTGACATAACCTGCTATGTGACGTTGATAGCATTGTGTTGATTGATGAAATATATACTACCTGCGAACAGCTGCTATTGAATAACGCGAAAGGAGATCGATTATAAGCTATTCCTAGTGTACGATTATTGCCGAATTTAGATGTCTATTATCTTTGTGCAGACGGTATATAGAATGAGACGAATGTTTGACAACACCGAGAGGTTTCCGAGGGGTCTATCAGGGGGGGAAAAGGAGAGTAGCGGCTCGAGGTTATTATGCAGTCATGAGACAAAAAGATTGAGCTTTTCGAACTATTTCAGGATGTCCAGCTTTCGCATGGTTGTTTACAACACAGACAAGCTATCAACAAGTATGGGGTAAGAGTGTGCCAGGTTGTTTGGGTTGTTACTAACGGGCATGTATATTGACACCTATACGTGTTGACTATAGACATGTTACCATGTTCGCTGGTAAGTCTGAAAGTACAAGGTCTATCCTGAAAGCGGTAGTTTTGATCGCTTCGAGAGGTGCATGACTTAACATCACGCAAAACAGGGGGGTTTTCGTCAGATGTTGTTAGGCCCGTTTTCAGAGAAAACGTCCTCAGACAAGTAGAGCTTGAAAATGGATATGACGTTCGTCATTGTTAAGAAAGTTTCCAAGTTTCGTTTGAATTGGTGTATATTCTTACTGGACTTAATTGCATACCGGAGTGTGTTCCAAATGTAGGAATATTTTACTAAGAAAACATTTGAACGCAGTTTTTTCCGAGATTTAAGAGCTGACAGGGTGAAGTCCTCTTTTCTAAGGTTATACTTTGACCCGTGTTGTAAGCTAGTCGCGAAGCTGACGGTGGATTTCCTGCCATAGACCAAACTATACATGAGTGAAAAGTTTAGCTTGAGTCGCCGTAACCAGAGAGGATCGAGTACAAGCGCTCGGCAGCGTTCTCTATAGCTCAGAGAAGATGGGTAACCCAATAAGCTTTTCGTGAATGCACGTTGGAGGCTTTCCAGAGCTAGCCATCAGACTTGCGCAGCTGGCCATATATGAACGTGCAGTACTCAAACTGGGGTCGCACACATAGTTTATAGAGGCGTCATCGTGCAGCAGGTAGGAAGAATGACTGTTTAATGTAACCTATCGTCCGTCTGGTTTCAGCGGCTAGGAACGATATATGTTCTGCGAAGTTGAACGAGTTTGAGCAGCGTAAACCCAGCTCACGTACTGAGTTGGCGTTTCATATGCTGTGACCGTCCAGCTTTATAGAGCCATCTGGTACATGACAACCGTGCACAACGATAGTGGACTTATTGGCTGAAAATTGTTGGAAGTGACGAACAGCGGAGTAGATTGATAACAATTCACGACCAAGCGTGCTGTACCTCAGTTCAACCTAGAGTTTACGTCTGGAAAAGGAAGCGAGCGGTTTCCAGAGTCCACCGACGAACTGTTGAATTACGGCGCCGATCTCTCTGTCTGACGCGTCAACAGCTTTACTTATTTCCGCGGCTGAGTTGAAGTGGTTCAAACACAACGGCGGTGGCTAATGCGTCCTTAATTCTATCGAACGATCCGAAGACTGTAGCTGATAACTCTACGATTCCATTGACATGGCCGTGAAGCAAGTCGGTTTAACGTTGCATAAGCTGAGCACAGTGTAGAATAAACCTCCTATGGTAGCTGACCATCCCGTTAAATCAACGAGTAGAAACGAGAGAGGTAGGGCGGGGAAAATCGCGGATTAATCCCACTTTATCGGTCAGCGATCGAATATCGTGCTGATCAACGTGGTGTCTTAAAAACTTTATCGCTGGCTGGCCAAAAACGCGTTGTTCCGCATTAATCACTATGTCAAAAATCGCTTGTGTCGAAGATCTGTCGCAGATGAATCTAGTGTTGTTCTTCATAAGCGCTTGCAACTAATAGGTCGTCGATATAGGGGTGGACGAAATCTAGACCCCGTGTGACGTCGTCGATAAAATTTCGAAATGTTTGTGCGGCGTTCCGCACACCAAACGGCATAGGTAGAAATTCGAATGAACCAAATGGTGTGATGACGAATCTCTTGGCGACATCCTTGTCCGCAACCTGGATCTGATAGTGTGCGTCCACCAGATCAGTTTTCGAGAACACACGGGTACCACGGAGGCTAGCTGTGATGTCCTGTATATGCGGGATCGGGTACCTGTTGGGTACTGTGGCGTTGTTTAGCGAACGATAATCTCCACAAGGACGCCCGTCGCCCGACGCTTTGGGGACCTTGTGGAGTGGAGAGGCCTAAGGGCTACTGGACGGGCGGATGATTCCGAGCTCCAGCATGTGCTCAAACTTAGCACGGGCTATTCTAACCTTGTCCGGTGACAACCTGCAAGCTTTGGCGAGCATCTACGGGCCTGACGTGATTATGTGGTGCGTCGTGGAACCTCTGGAGGCAGGCAGAGATGAAGACTGACGAAACACATTCGAATACTCACTGATTAGAAAAATAGAGGAATTTAGTTTCGTAAAGCTTTGAAACACGGATAGACTGAAAGTTTATCGATCAAAATCCCACCAACAGTAAGGATTGTCGTTTGGTCGACTAGACGGTGTCGTCTGGCATCTTCCAAACGGTCGATGTGCTGGAGAAGATCGATACCGATAACCTTTATTTGGACGTCGACGGTCGTAAAGATCAGTAGGAAGGCCCACGAAGACCTAAATTAGGTGTGTGAGAGCGCTATCCAAACACTTCTATAGTGATTCTGTTGGCCGCGCAAAGATTCCAAGTGGATGATCTGTTTGGTTTGTGTTCTTCAGGTGGGACCACGCTGACCTTGAAACCTGTGTTGATAAGATAGCGAGTCCCAGACTCGTGATCTTTTAGAAGGAACTGACGACCAGGCGGACGAGTTACGTCGGTATCCTTGTGGACTTGGCTGCCATGTTTGTTGATTGGACCAAAGATACAAGGCTGTCGGCATTGTCGGGCTTTCTTGCCAAATTGCTGGTGATACCAGCAGTAATCAGGATTGGCGTTCGGTGGCAGCTGACGAGAATCACCCGCCCCTGAGCGGCTGCCGTGTCGTTGAGTGGGGACAGTCGAGCGCGACCTTTAACGCTGCGTCGTTAAGGCCTGAAGTTGTCTAGTTAGGCTGGCAACTTGAGCATTCAAAGTGACAGTTACGCCTCGACTACAGCGGTGCCATATGTTTCCCTGATTCGGTAGGCGACATCAGCCAAGGTTGACAAGGTTGATGACAGTGTTGCGCCAAGGATCTTTTGAATATCTGTAGGCTAACGCTGGGGCAACATCTCCTTGAGTAGAGCCTCTCCTATATGTGTCGTACCTGTAAACTGTTGCATGTGGCGAAGGAACTGCGATGGTTTATAGTCCCCGAGCTCGGTTGAACTCTGAAGCTGAGAAATACGCTGGAGATCGGGCAAGCCAACGAGCTTACTTACGGCTGCATTGAGTTGTTCGCACGGCTTCATGGAGTCCAATAACTCCAGACTCCCGTCCGCCCCGTCATTGACGTGAGGTGACAGTGCCGCAAATACGGGATGAAAACGGGTTAGCTCCGAACTGGTTTGTTGTCACGCAAATGTGGCTTTTAACTAAGCAAAGCACGATCTGGTATCATCTCCATCAAAGGATGCAAACGGTACGGCTGGTGCACTGACCGAAGCGTCTGACAAAACCTGAGTTTGCGCCTCCATTATAGCGGAATGCATAATGAACCGCTTTAAAAAATTGATATGTAAAATATATAAAAATAGTAACTCCCAGTTAAACAGAAGATATACCTGTGGGAAACAAACATAATTCGAATGGGCTTACCAATTTAGTCGGCTCACCAATTTAATGCTCGTCGCACTAAGTCGCTTTTTCCTCAAGTACGCAATTATCAGGCATCTCAACGTTCATTCAGTGGTTTCTGACACGGACCGGTTATTGGACTATCAGCGTGCTCCTAATGTTATTTCTCCCACAGCACTCTCAACACTCATGGCCGACCCAGAGGCAATCTCCGTCGCTTATCCATACAAGTACAGTCTCTACCACGGCACATCTCATCCGGCATCGGACTTTGCGACCTCGTGAGCATTACCTAACACTAGTAACGCAACATGAACACGGCCAGCACTAATGTTCTCATTGCACGGTCACTTCTATTTGATTATAGGCGCACAATCACCTTCGATCCCTACCGATCATTTGTTTCTGCAGCATTACAGCAAACGTTTTGTCACGCCATATGAAGTTGTTCCCGCACGTTTGCAAGTAATCATCCACCTTGCTTGTGTAAACCACGGATATCTCTAGGCCAACAGCATTTCACACCAAACGATTGCGCGGATAACATTACCGGCACCAAACGTACGCCATGGGCTTCATTTTAGTCCAGCTGGCATCCATTTGCACGACATGCCTGAGAATAACTGTTAGTCTAGACACCACGTACTATTCCTGAATGTTGCTATTGATCCATTTATCGGTTTTTAACCTATGCTCGTTCATTGCATGGGGTTTTATTTTGCACCAGCATGTTGAGTTCCAACACTTACTGCATATTCACTGGAACTTGACCTACATCACTATGGTTTGAAAAATCGTCTTTTCGAAAGCGTTTCGACAAACAATCCGGAATCCTTTGAATAATGATAGCCTTTTTAAAATATGGCACACGCACAAATTCTTTTACGGATAAGTTGCACATTTCTTTCAGGCTGCTGTCTGTTTACATTGTGGACATTTCGGGACACAAACTTGTTTACTCAGCCCCCGAAGAACTCGCCAGAGGACCGTTCAACGGAAGCTCCTTCAAGCTGCCGTCTTCTAACCTACATCTGACGTTTTATTCTAATTGCATTTTTACGCCTCGCACTTTGTATGTTTCAGGGTTTTCGCTTTGTAGAAGCCTGACGGCTCAGAAGAAGACACAGTGATGCCACTTACGTCGGGTCACTGTTAGCACACAACTGACACACCTTGACTGCATCGCTGTGGAGTAAACCAACTAGTAAATCGGCTCGAAAAAATTCCTATTTGCCTTCCTATCTGCTCGCACCATTACCGGTTCGGCTCACGACTGTCTCCTCAGGTGAGGCTGGCCACACTACGGTCATCATTCATGCGAACGTAGGCCATCATCAACAGTCTTACATGTAATGACTTGACGACCTCAGAAGTACTCAGCTTCCCGAGTCACACCGGCACATTCATCAATCTGTGAACTGAGTTCAGCAGTTCGTTCTATTCACGCATTGTGTTAGTTTCAACCTACGGCTACTCAGAAGCGTAGAGAGGGGAACCTTGTGATTTTAGGTCTTTTCTGTGTGCACTGACAGCATCAGGAGTGCCATAAGCAAAATCACAAGCGGTGTTCCACACGTCGATAACTCCGGTTACATGATCGAAGGATGTTCACCGCCATCTTTCTGGTTGAGGCTTTTGTATTGAACAGCGATCTCTGGCTTCTCTAAGGATCCCGGCTGCAACCGTGCTTTACTGCCTGTCTGTTCTGTACGCATACTTCTGCGTACGCCCGCTATAGGAGGCATGATCTGAACTCAGTGCCACTTTCTCCGGTCGCGCAACTAAATGTACGCGGCAAATGTTTGTTCCTCTTCTAATGAGTAATCTATTCTTCTATTAGTCAAGGTCGTTTAGCCTGTACCTTTTTGAGCGTTGGTTAACGCGCTCAAAGTTTCCACGCACTTCTCGCCTGGTGCTCTTCTGAATGCCGACGAGTTAGCTGGAGCTCACCTGTCGCTTCTTTTCTTTCTTCTCTTGGTTGCTGCCGTTGGCCCTAAATCAGGCCAGGACTAATTGCTCATCATACTTCCTAACGTTGCCGGAAATATACCGTTTGTTTTCTAACCTCAACGCGTTCCTTTCTTTCGATGCTTGATGGGACTACGTTTCAACTGCTTTTCAGGAAAAGCGTCTCAAATTGTTAATGTGCGAGGATTAAGCGTATATCCACTTCTCCATTACAGTAGTAGATCTAAACACTATCAAAATACATAGGTATGAAGGCGGGGCCAAAGTGTAGTGAAAACAAAAGGAAATGACTCATAATAGTTCGTGAAGGTGAGTTGGTCTGGAAATTCCATTACAATGAACGGGGTATCCAATGGATACGATCTGTAGCTTTGCCTCTAAGAAATTTTTGCTGAAATAGATGGCTGGTTCCGTTGGTATTCGACCCTTCCGAAACCTGTACTCGAGCGACACGGAACGCAGAGAAAACGCACGGATCACGACCCCGGGAGTAAATTTTGTCTTATTGATTATCGAGTCAGTCGGTTAACTTGGTTTGAACTTGGAGTGCATATGTGAGTTGGAGAAAGATGAAAATAACGAGAAATAAAAATCATGAAGTATAAAACGCCGTACAAAATGCCACAGTATCTATCGCACCAGCCGGTACGTAACCAGAATGAGCCGGACAAGGTGCGAGTAGTGTTTGTATGCACAGCCGCGCATCAAGTAGTGTCTTCCAACCACGTTCTGCTGCAAAGGCCATATATGACTGATTATCTTATTAGAGTGCTCCTCCGTTTTCGCAAGAATGCAGTAACCGTCACGTCAGATAATGAGGAGTTGGTTTTTTATGTTAGGGCTCCGGAACGTGACAGGTGGGCTTTAAGCTTCTTTTAATGAATCTTCTGAGGCATACAAGTTGAATTTTCACCCTTTTGGTGCCACTTCTTCACCATTCTGTGCAAAATTTGCGTTCCGGTGAGTAGCTGCTGAACATGTACAAGATTTTGTGCTCTCGAAAATGTCATCTTTAAAAGAGAACTTTTATGTAGATGACTGTTATCGGTGGAGACGATTGGGAAAGTTGTGCCTGTTGTGACCGAACTTCGCGTCCTGTTACAGAAAGATGGGTTCCATCCTACAAGGTGGACATCTAATAACGCCGAGTTTGTTGAACATATACCCTTGGAGGATCGACTGTACAAAACGGTTAAGCTAGACCTAGGGGGCTTTGATTATCAAAGAGCGTTTGGTGTGACGTGGTAAGTGATAAACAATCGCTTCCAGTCTCAAGTTCACCTTGTGGACACGTCTCACAATAGAAGAGGTATGTTGGAATGCGTTGCTTCTTTATTTGACACTTTGGGAGTGGTTGCTCCGGTGCTACTTCCGGCTTGTAAGCCGCTACTAACCCTTATGGTCGCAGTCTTGGTTGAAACAGTTCATTAGAAAAGACCGATCGTCTGACCTGGGAGAACTGGCTGATAAACATGCGATCTGTTGAATCGATTAGAATGCCTCGTTGTGTTCCTCCGGGTGTATATGCAGTCATGAGAATAGAACTGTACTGATTTTGTAATGCATCTTATATAGGATACAGTTGGTTATATTAGACTGACAGCCTTTAACGGTTCTGTCAAGTGCTCCTCCATTCTGGGCAAATCAAGAGAGGCCCGTGCAAAACATTCACTGTCCCGAGACTTGAATTCACGGCGGCCGTCCTCGCAGTAAGAATTATGCGGCTTCTTGTGGACGAACTAAGAATGGGTATCGACCGCGTGGTTTTTTGGAGGGACCCAACGATAATACTGCAATATGTTTGTAATACCACGTTGTACTTTGCTATATTCGTTGCGAACTGAGTGGAATCAATAGGTGAGTATATCACTATATCACAGTGGAGACGTGTCTTCCGAGCTGAACCCGGCCGATGTAGCGTCGAGAGATGCTTCACGTTCATCGTCCCATGACATGGGTCGTTGGTTTCGGGGACCGAAGTTTCTAGAGCTCTCAAAGAGCAGCTGGCCAAATTTAGCACCTTCTACTGTAATGACACACCAGGACTGCGAGTTTAGGTATGTTTTAACTTTTGAGACTGTAAATGCGGTTAATCTCATTTTAAGATATCTAGTACCACGATATTCCAATCCGTTGAAAGTAGTGAAGGCAGTTGCATGGCTATTTTGCTTTGTTAGGTACGTCTGCTCACTAAAGTCTGGAATCCAAGAAGATCCGGTGGAATCAAGGCCGCTGAGTGTATTCGAACTGGAACGAACAACACCTGGTGGGTTGATCACGCCTGTTCAGAAACAGTTGTTTCCAGATGATTTGAAATACCTCACGGCTAAACCCATTGACAAGACACGCATAGGTCATCTGTCCCGGTTAAGACAGGCATTAATGGACGGTTTATTGTGTCTTGGAGGAAAAGCAAGTAGTGACACTGACAAAGACGATACAAGGCCTGTTAATTTACCAGCACACGGCACAATCACGGAGCCTATAGTTGAGCATCACCACGAGATGGAAAGCCACATGGGTGCCACATGTGTACCTGCATCCATTCGGAAGAACTTTTGGCTGTTAAAGGGAATGGTGACTGTAATTAATAAATGCTACAGATGCTACAGGTTACCAGTTTCTAAGCCATGTGAGCTGCTAATGGCTTCACTACCAATAAGTAAAGTTATTGCTGATGGATATCCATTGCGGTAGGTTAGAGTGGACTACTTCGGTCCCTTCAAGGTCATGATAGGTAGAAGTGAACACGATCATTACGGATGTGTGGTTGTGTGTTCACACTCGTGTAATTCATTTAAATGTTCCTATTCATTGTCCACTGATTCGCTTATGATGACATTTATTAGATTTGCCGGTAAACAAGGGGCTCCGAATGGCGTGAATAACGACAACGGTACCAATTTTGTGGCGGCAGATGCAGGACTGAAGAAGAGGCTGCAAGCATTGGATCAAAAGAAGATTGCTGACTGCTTGCTAGTTCGTAAAATTGACTGACATTTCAACCCACTTGAAGACAGCCGTCGAGGTGGAATAAGGGAAAAGATCATAAGAACTGTCTGGCAGGCACTTACTTCCATCACTCACCAGCAGGCTATGAAAGAGGATGCGCTGCTCAGTTACATGGTAATGGCGAAAAGAATGATTGGCAATCGCCAGCTAGTGCACATCTACGATGATTCTCCAAATACGAAGGCAGTGATACCAAGTGATCTGTTATTGCTTTGGTCGAATTGTGGTTTCCTGAACGATGAAGTTGAGGATTCAGAACGCTATTTTTGGAAACGGTGGCGGCGTGAATACCTACCTGGGTTGCAAGCTTATCTCGAGTGGTTTACTAGCCCCACGTGATTTGCAGGTAGGGGACGTCCATCTCCTTTGTGACATATCAACTCCTCGGGGTGTTTAGTCAACAGAAGTAGTAACCAATGCATTATCAGAATCAGGCAATCACGGAAGGCAAGTATTCGTGAAAACAACACAAGGTGTTGTAAAGCGTAATATAGGGCCACTGTGTCATCCGAAAGGGCATGACACAAGGTAATTCTGACAATTGAAGAGCTGTTCCAAGCTTTCCAATGTCCTATCCTCCAATAGTCATTATGGGATTGTACAGAGAGCTCAAGTGGCTTTTGAGGCCCGGAGTCGGATCTGTTGGAGCTTGTCTGGTATGATGAGGAACGGTGGATCCGTTGAGGCGTAATCGGTTGGTTTTTAATAAGCCGATCCCAAACTTGACCTTATTAGTCCCTGTTGTGTGCAGTAAACGATCATAGTAAATTTCACACCACAACTACTCAGTAGTTCCTTTCTTTCTTTTACAACTGTCACCGCTTATCCGGTGGAACTTTCCTTCTTGATATTGCTCGACATGTATTCCCCTTCAACCGCACCCGATTGTTTTCATGAGTTTGTTTCCCGCTGACTGGCGGCCGTTGACGTATTCCTTTCTTGGTTGCTCCATTTTGGACAACTTCCTGTTGGATAATTCGTGAATCCGATCAATTCGCACTCAAGAAGATATAACACCTTTATGGTAAGGTTATTCAACAGTATCGTATAAATTCCAATCCCTTTGATTGTGATCACGATCCCAAACTTGACCTTATTAGTCCCTGTTGTGTGCAGTAAACGATCATAGTAAATTTCACACCACAACTACTCAGTAGTTCCTTTCTTTCTTTTACAACTGTCACCGCTTATCCGGTGGAACTTTCCTTCTTGATATTGCTCGACATGTATTCCCCTTCAACCGCACCCGATTGTTTTCATGAGTTTGTTTCCCGCTGACTGGCGGCCGTTGACGTATTCCTTTCTTGGTTGCTCCATTTTGGACAACTTCCTGTTGGATAATTCGTGAATCCGATCAATTCGCACTCAAGAAGATATAACACCTTTATGGTAAGGTTATTCAACAGTATCGTATAAATTCCAATCCCTTTGATTGTGATCAAAAAAGGCGCGCTTTTCTGACGTTTTTGGACTTGGAAGATAGTCCCGTTGACCCGACCGTCTGAATGGACGTTATTGGAATTGTCCAGTACGCGTTACTGAGTAAATTTTCTTTAAACCGTTAGGAGCGATTTCAAAGCAGGTGTGGTGTTTGGCTGCAGCGTCACGTCGCGTTACTTCCATGTACGTGCCACCGTTCGAAGATATGTAAGTGGATGGCGCACTTGTATGTTTCAGCATTTAGTGCTCTTTGACAGCATATGCCATGCTTACTTGGAAAATTTTACAACTAAGTCAGCAGATAATGCATTCATTGCTGCCAGTGATCACTTCGTGGAGTGCTAATTGTTGTAACTACTGTACTATTTCATCAAATTTGGGAGATTCTACGTATTATCGTCTCAGAAGCATACATCTCAATTTTTTCTTCCTGAAAGTTTTCTCTCATGTGACGTCTGTTTTGTTGCCCTATTCACACGGCTGACTCTTTGTACATTTTACAATTGTGGTGTTCAAGTGAGTGTATGGCTTTACAATGTGTACATTGATCACGCTCTTTTGAGCGTGTTTCGCACCGGTGTATTAATAAATATGCCATTATTTTCATTATTATGACTGTTGCAAGCAAGCTGTTTTCGAAGGAGACGCGATTTCGGGGAAGGGTATATAAGTTATATGCAACCGGTGGCTAAATGTTCTCTGAGCCACACATCCAATGATCAGAGAATATATAGATTTTGAGGATAGACATTGTGTTGATAACATGAGATATCTGTTCAAGCCCTCTTCAAAACTGTGAGTGCTGTTACTGTCTACGATTTCATTCAGAATTTTATTGCAAATAGAAATATTCTGCAACAGTATTAATATAATACTACTACGGTACTATTTGCTATAGTTTTCATCTTATTTAATTGCTCCGAGACGCTTTGAACACATTCTGTTGGTTAAAGAAGGAATATCTTATGGCGATGTCCACTGAGTCAGCCAATTCAGAAACTGCCGGTCGCCAGCCTTGATGGTAAAGAAAGGTGCAAAATCTTCAGATTGTTTGAGCAACACCTACTTCACTCCTGTTATTGCTCAGGAGACCGAAGCCATTGCCAAACCGTTAATCTCAACAGCGAATTTTGACACATTGCATAAGAAAAGAGATACCGGCTCTGTTCAGTTCCTATCACCGATGTATTAGCAGATTAAGCCGGAAAAATAACGGACTAATAGGCTGGAATGGCGAAACTACTTAGTAAGTACGAGGAGCCTACCAAAAGTTTGTACCAGCTAGATTCCATTGTAAAAGCCTCAAATAACACCCACTATCAAAACACTTCTAACCATAAATATCTCGTAGGCGTCGGGAGGTCTATTGATACAGTAGCTACAGAACTGCACAAGCGAGTATGATTTGCAAGTAAACTGGTGGTGTTGAACGTATCCGGTATGATACCTTTGTTGTTCGTGGAAAGAGTTTTATTAAATACCAACAAGATGGAAGAACAAGAATGCTAGTCTAAGACTTCGGAAAGAAGTACAGCGAAACCGCTCTGTACTGTTGCTGCAGCCCAAAATTGAAGTTGTAGCGAGCAAATTCGCCAAAGATCAAGGGTAAACCAGACATGGCATGAATTTTAGGACCACTAAACGTTGGGGGCCAAGACGCCCCTCTAAAGGAAAATATTATTAGTTAATATTCCACGAGTCAAAAAGAAATTAGGTAACACAATCAATGATCCCACTGATTTGACTGCCGACCTCGACTGCTTCACAAATTCTTCAAGTCGGCAAGTTGCAGCTGGAGATGCCTTCACGTTACCCGTCCAGACGAATGCTAAAAGTCAAACCACGTCTAGCTTTAGCCAGGTGCGTTCAAGTTTTCCCAGCGAAACTCACGGTTGTTGCTAAACCCACGGTCATCTCTGAAATCACATTCCCTAGTCCTCAACGACTCGCTTCGTCAACCGAGGTGTTGATTGGATAGGGTCCTAGACCCAAAACATCAAACGTTTCTTAGAGCACTTAGGGCAGCTGCTCAGATCCCCTTGATGATGGCGCGGTAGAATAAGCAGAGCTATCTACTACTTACCAGGGGCGTTTGCTCCCATTACATGGAGTAACTGTAAATAACAGCGACAGATCCAAAACACCCAAATAAGGCTTCAAGTCAACAGTACCCAATAAAGAGCAGTACTTCGGATCTGCAACATACGTATGGATCAAAAGTACTTCACAAATGCCATTAATCTTGATCTAAGAACCACGTTTCAGGAAACAACGCTTCGCAGATGAAGCTACATAACTTATTACCCTTTGCTTTCAAACCAACCTACAATAGATAATATGGGAATCGGGAGGGAGAATGTAATTCCACATCACGGTTGTTGCTAAACCCACGGTCATCTCTGAAATCACATTCCCTAGTCCTCAACGACTCGCTTCGTCAACCGAGGTGTTGATTGGATAGGGTCCTAGACCCAAAACATCAAACGTTTCTTAGAGCACTTAGGGCAGCTGCTCAGATCCCCTTGATGATGGCGCGGTAGAATAAGCAGAGCTATCTACTACTTACCAGGGGCGTTTGCTCCCATTACATGGAGTAACTGTAAATAACAGCGACAGATCCAAAACACCCAAATAAGGCTTCAAGTCAACAGTACCCAATAAAGAGCAGTACTTCGGATCTGCAACATACGTATGGATCAAAAGTACTTCACAAATGCCATTAATCTTGATCTAAGAACCACGTTTCAGGAAACAACGCTTCGCAGATGAAGCTACATAACTTATTACCCTTTGCTTTCAAACCAACCTACAATAGATAATATGGGAATCGGGAGGGAGAATGTAATTCCACACGTTAGATAAGAAAATGTGGGGTTATAACATTCACTATGACAGACAATATGTATGGAAGATTCTTGACGAAGAACTCTTTCGATATTGTTATTTTTGCTATGATCATTGGAATATATAATCCTATCTACTGTTTGTTGTGGTATTTTACTATGCACTCGATATTTATTCGGGTAAACGGGGAATTGAATCGACGGTTTGGAGGGCCGCATGAAATGTGCGTGACAACGAAAGCTCATATAACATCGTTCTTTTGGACTTATTATTAAGCGCCGAGTTCACGTTTCGTAGCAATTTGGACATTGCATATTCATGAGTAAACACATGTCATTAAAATAATGTTGGGTGTCAAAGGGTTTGGTGAGCGCGCAGTAGGCCAAGCGCGAAATGATCTTGTGAGTAAACCATATAACAAACCGTTTCAAACGGGCTGTTCTCGTGGGGCGTTGGACAGCAGAGTGGTTGTCTACGTACTACGCATCTGACGGCTAAATATTTTTCGGACCACACTCGAAAAACATTTAGCTGTCAGATGCGTCTACATGCAAGCACGTAAGCTATCACATCCACTTTCGTCTTCGGCCAATATGCTCTTTGTTGCAGTAGATCGTACGTCCTAGTGCATCCGGTGTGTGCCATTTCATGGCAGTCTGCCACTACTTTCCTCCCCAGTTGTCTCGGAATGACTACCAGGCAAGGGCGCCCAACATCACTCTGCCACGGTAATACGTCTGCACCGTTTAAGCTAACTCTTCTCCATTAGGATGCGATTGTTTTCAGCGCCTCATTCTTAGCATTTGTGGGGATTCCCACGCCTACTGCCAGAGTTTCAATCACTTTCCGGAGGACCTCGTCCTGACGTCGTGGTCGCACTAGCGTTTTTGGGTCCTCCTCCATTATTAAGCCGTTGACACCAAAGGTCACTATGGGTAATTCGTCGTCTATCTGCGGTCGAAAAAGAAAATCTGTGACGCAATTACTCAAATCAGACACATGGTTGATCGTGAAGTCATAGTCCTGTAAACGTAATGCCCATCGGGCTAATTTGCCTCTCGGGTCCCTCGCAATCATAATCCACTCTAGGGGTTTGTGATCCGTCTCCACGTGGAACTGTTGACCCAACAGGTACGGCCTCCTTTTGCCCAGTACCCAGACAATTGCCAAGCGTTCTTTTCGATGACCGAATACTTCTCCGTTAGAGTCAGGACTCCGCTGACATACCCCATTGCTCTTTCCTCTTGCTCGAGTACTGCCCCAATGCCACGATCACTGGCATCTGTTGCTAACATGAACGTTCCTTTCATACTCGGTAGTTTCAGCGTCAGTTGTTGCACGTTCATTGCTTATTGCACTCGCTTGACCGCCCTCTGAGCATCGTCGGGCCATTCAAATATTTTGTCATTGCGAAGGAGTTCGTACAATGGCGATGTAATGGAGTTGAAATTCTCCACGAACCGACTGCAATACCCTGCTTGACTCAAAGATTGTCTCAGAGTTCGCTTGAAATTTGGAGCCACGGCCAATGTTTTCTCCGGCAGCGGCTTGATTTCACCTTGGCCCACCTTGTGTCCCAACAACACCGCGGATGAACGTCCGAGTTGACTTATCGGCATTGATCCGGAGTCCTGAGCTCTTAGTGCCATTCAAGACAGCATCTATATGGGCAGCATGTTCCGATTCCGTGTTACTGCATATTACGATATCATCTCTATATACCGCCACATTATCCAGTCGTTTTACCGGCTGAACCACTGGGCATCGAAATGTGAACGGCGCCCCGAATAGGCCAAACAGCATGCACTTGAACAGGTACCGTTTTTCGCCCACCGTGAGAGCGGTCTGCTCACGATCCGTGGGTTTAATTGGTACCTTCCATATCCGGAGCGTAAGTCCAAAACTATGAACAACTTCGCCTGTTGCGGCTTGTAAAAAATATCAGCGACGGACGGTATTGGCACGACTGTGTTCTGTTTTACCTCACTCGGCCGTCTAAGATCCACAAAAACAGCGATACTTCCCGTTGAAATTCTTCACCAGGAGAACAGACAAGTCGTACGGACCGTTGGCTTCTTCGATAACATTCTCATTCCTTACGTTCTTTATTTGATTCCTCAATTCCTCCTCAAGATGAATCGGTATCCTGTGGGGTTTGTGAGGTCGAAGTGTTCCGGTGGTTGGTAGTTCGTGTTTGATCCAGTTTCAAAATCCGCACGGATCTTCGTCATTCGTAGATACCTACGCATATTTCTCGACCGTGGACTGGAGCAATGGGGCTCTGCAAGTGGGGTGGTTAGCTTTGCGTAATTGATTGATACTCTCCTGCTTCTGTCTAATGAACGCCAGGGAGCCATATTTGGTTGACAACTTTTTGAGCTTCAAGTCAATCACGGCATCCGTTGCAGCGAGAAAATCGGCTCCGAGTATCGTTTACTTGGTTTCTGGAGACACAATGAAGCGGTGCTCTACGATATGGCCGCCGATACGTACCCCACATTCTTTCACACCGTCAACCAGTAGACTATGACCTCCAACCGTCCTGATCATCATGGATGTCGGTTCCAGTTTTTGCTTTTCGGCACGAGCAATCAACGAAATAGCCGCCCTCTGTATCGACTGAGCACTGTTCTACCTCTCCATCAACCTCAACACTTGTATGCATGGCCACCTTCTTAATCGCCCTCATTACTGGTTGACTCACCCAACAAAAAGAACAATCACGAAATACTTCATTTTTGGACCCCTCGAACCACCGGATTGGGCAATCTTTCCAGTGTCTTTTCCTTCCACAGATGAAGCAGCCTCCTGGTTGATCGTTCTTCCGTGATGTTGTTCTCGAGGCAGCTAAATTTGCTGCGAGTTGCTCCATTGCCTTCTGCATTTCTCCCGGTGTCTTCTTGTCCGTATTGCTGTTTGTATCCACTGAGACCACGGACAGTACTACTAACTTCCACGCCACATTCTTCAGCTCGTCAAGGTACATCGGCCGGACGACATGAGCAATGCGGATTCGGTCGCGAACCGTCATCGGGAGACCTTCAATAAACCTTTCCGTAACGACTATCGTCGTGGTTCTTGATCTATTCCTGGCAGAGCTCTCTCCAGCAAACCATTCAGAGTAGCGGCAAACACGTATGGGTTCACTCCTTGTTTAAGCCTGGCCACCTTGAACCGCCGCATGGCCTTGTGGCGGTCGGCTTGGCTGTCAAACGCAGCCACCAGCGTCTCCTTCGCAGCGGCTCACTCCATATTCGCTGGGTCTCTTTGCGCTGCTTCCAGCGCCGACTTCGTCCTGTCCTTCACCAGCGTTCACAGGGTAGCAAGACTCCCACGGTCGGTCTTGACTTCAGGCACTTCGGTCGCGTTCTCCAAGTCCTCCGGGAACGTCCGGACTTCTTCATCTTCGAACGGCTGTGGTCGAGGAATCTTCATCCTCGCGTTCGTCATGGCACCACTTGTGTCCACAAAAGACGTTTGGCCTTCGAGTTCCTGAATATTGCCAGTGGGTAATATACTAATCGTGAGTAGTATACTACTGATAACGAACCTGCCTGTTATACAACACTAGGATTCGCGGTTTCTATTTCTCACTCAACAGTTCCGTGGTAAACCGTCCTCTTGCCCATAATATGGGTGCCACTAGGATCCAAAGTTCCAATATGTATACCCCGGTGAGTACGCCGTCACCTGACCATGGTACCATCTCAAATTTTCCCTAAACCAGTCCTATTTTAGTGCACCCCTCGATATTTCACCCACCGCCACCTGGTCCACTTTCCCATGTCACACAGTCACCCAGCCATAATAACAATCTCCTGGCAATATACATCGTGCAGCCGAACCTTCGTGACTCCCACTGGAATATGAGCGGAACTCTGGTACATTTCTTAGATCAGACCTTTTCGTGATATTTCGCGACAAGCTGCCTCATCCTTCATGAAGTTCTCCAGCAGTTTAAATGTTGTGCCTGACAAAAGTATTCCACTAATTTATCACTCATGAACGCAAGATCGTTGGTAGGTGATATGCGCATTTTTGAAACCTTCTAATTAATCCTCACATTATTCTCGTGACTGAGACGTGGTGCTCCCCTGATACTCTAGATGGGCGGATGAGCACCGTAGGATATCACTTGTTTCGTAGTGATTGTCTTACAAGTTGAGATGGTGAGTGTGTTATTTATCCAAGAGAGCAATTCTCCTCAGTATCACTTGATGAGTCTAGTCTTCGTAAAATCGAAGACTCGTTGTGGTCACTAGTTTATCGGTTCTCGAGAGCTACTAATAGGATGCACCTGTTGGCTGTCTATTGCTACCAGCAAAGATCTGGCTGACTCTGTAGAGGTGATGAAACGTTCACCAACCATTTTTTGAACGCAAACTAATAAGCGGTGAATGTAACAAGTCTAATAGCACCTGGATCTCATTCTCTGCTCTGACAAAAGAAGGCCGAATTTCTTCCATACATACAACCAAATGGATGGAACCAACATATCCTAACGTCCGTCAGACAGGGGTATATGCTAGATCACATATCCACCATAGGCATCTAGTCTGTGAGGACATCCGTCCTACAGCAATGTCCAGGAAGTGACCACAATGTGACCAAGTGTCTGGTTGAATTCAATACGGTTATTCAACCGAGAGTGGTGTTCTACCATCCGATCAAATCCGCTGGATGAAATATCTTCTTCTCCCCATTTAAATTCTTTTCCATACCATACCCAAACATGACGCCCGCTGGTTTCATCAAAAATCCGATTTTTTGTATTAACATTCTGGCACCCATAAAGTAAAAACACGTCGATCCGTATGTGTAAAGTAGAATCCTCACTGCGAAATAGACTGCCAGACTTGAAATACTTAAGTCGAGGTACGGATGAGCACTAGATTTCTCCCTGTCGATGCAAATGTGAAAAATGTTTGAACATATAGAACGCCAGGCGCAACTTTGTAATCTAAAAGAAGAAAACGCTGCGCCCTGTAGAAAGCAGAGATGCACGTAACTTATGCAGCTGATAAGAAGGGAAAAACTCTACAAGGGGTCCTGCTGTGAAAGTTATCACTCCCAAAGATGAAACGGTTGTTAACGACACAGTTGAAATATACGAAGTCTCCGGCTCACACTTGACGACTTCGTTTGACGTAGAAAGCACCTTATTACCTGCTAATACTCCGTCGAAAACGGATAACATTCCAGCTACCGTCCTGATTGATGTCCGAGTTAGTCGCTCACAGCTGGCTACAACTAAACCATCCTTACCTTGATGGTACCTACCAATGTCCACCGAGCAGGGAGGTGAGGATATGGCCGATCTTCTGTTTGATTTGTTAACCTTATCACTTTTATCCAGCACCTTGCCCCCTCGGTGGAAGAAGTCAATCATTATGCATAGCCACTGGAGTGGTCCAAGGCAGGACGTTAGCAACTATCGCCCCGTCAACTATACGTCAATCTGTTGGAGGATTTTTGAAAGAATCATAAGAAGGCGAGTTGCCGGGTTCTCAAGGTCACAAAACCTTATAAACCTTTCGCAGTACGGCTACCTTAGTATGCACTCTTGTATGACATGTGAACAGGAATTCTTTGACCATATATCGATGTCAGTTGTCACAGAAAATGCGTTAATCATCATATTCTTGGACATGCAAACGACTTTTGATGGAGTGCCTTACAAGCGCCTCCTAATCAAAATAGCATTTGGGTGTTAGTCGTGAACCGTGGTTTCTTCAGCCATCATGGAGAAGAAAATTGTTTCACGGCACATACCGCTTCACCACCGTGGTGTGTGGTACGGAAATTGAAATCATCGAAATATGTATCAAGGACTCATGTTTGTTTGTTTTACCTGTCCGTTAATTGAAAACGATGTTATCGTTTGTCATTTTTGAAATTCAGCGTGGCTGCCGTCGTGGATCCTTGCTTTCCAGCGAATGGATACCAAAATTGTGTATATCTAGACATACGATCACGCAGATATTAATCAAATCAGTGACAAGGTAGTTTTTATTTCCAGTAACTAGGTTATATTACGACTTTCGAGGCGATGTTTGAAAATCGTCGTACACTTGAGGAAATTGGGTTCCTTTTTATATACGTCCACAGTTTTCTTGTATATATCAGAGTTGATGAATAGGATGACGGGGGTTTCATCTCATACACGGCTTCAGTCATCCGGAGGGACACCCAGAACGCAGACAAACCAACGGCTACATCCTGTGCTGAGGGGAGGCGGAGGTAGTATGTGCCGTTTTCCACAGGCTTCGAAGAGATCATTCATTTTCATTACCCTACGTGTTCGTTCCCAGTGACTTCACTCGTCCACCTGTATTTTAGCGTGTTTTAGCATACGGCAAGTTTTGCCTAAGCCCGTAAGCTAGAACAAATGAATGGAACAGTCACAAGTGTTTCGACAGTTTGCTCTCACTCGTAATCTAGGACAACTTAATGGAGCAGTCATATGTGTTCAAGCGTGGGGCACTGTTTATCTTCACCGCAGTGAATGCTTACCATGGTAAGCTAAGACAATTCCGTGGAACTTTTGTGAGCTTTCAAGTGGTAAGTGCTTCTCAATGTCGTTTGTTCAGTAGGCCACCTTATCTACACTCCCTGCCCCCAAGAAAAAGTCAGAACCCCGATAGCAGCAAATGTCTGTTACATACCTATAGGCATACCGAATATAATAATGGCATATTTCTGGACACATCTCTGAGAAACACGCTCAGCAGGGCGCGATCGATATACACATTTTAAGGTATTATACATTAACACCACAACTGTGAATTGTACAGTGAGTCAGCTATGTGAATAATGCAGCATAACAGACATCATATGAGAGAAAAATTCCACTTTGGGGAAGAAATTGGGATACATGTTCCTGAGACAACAGTATTTACAATCTCCAAAATTGGATGAAAGTGGCCCGTAGTTACATCACTCAACAAGTTGATCCCTGGTTTAATGGTCAAGGTCGTGCGGAAAAAGGTGTCCGAAAGATGGAGTGAGTGCACTGTTGAAGAAATTTACCATTATGCCATATCGACTGTCCCTGAAAAATATGTAGAAAATTTTGTCAAGATCGGGAGATGTAGGAAAGCACATAATTCCACGGGGGGAAATGGATGGGCCTCGCGACTGGACCTCATTGTTTGCTGAAAATTCGAATAATTTTGGGTATCTTGCGAAATGCTCAACCATTACAGGATTTCGAGTGACTGGGCGGGGTGGAATGTTCATCGCGTCGGATATATCAGTGAAATTATGAGTGAAAAACGAAATCACATGAAAAACGGAAGAGCGTAAATTGTGTGTGAGCTGTGACGAACAATGGAAAATGTGACTTTCTAACAGCTTCTTACATAATGTTATTAGCCTTGTGTAAATTGATGAAATGTATTCCACCTGTGACCAGTTGTTATAAGATAGCCTTAAATGAGATCAATTGCAAGCTTTTCCCAGCATATGATTACTCCCGAATTTGGACGTCGATTTTCTCTGTACGGCCGGTATATGGAATGAGAACAATGTTTGACAACACCGAGAGGTTCACGGGTAGTCTATCAGGATGAGAAGAGGGGAGAGTTGCAACGCGAGTTTTTTATGTATTCATGAGACAAACGGGTTGAGTTTCTTTTTCTCCAAACATCTTCAGCGTGCTCAGCTTCTCCATAGTGATTTGCAACACAAACACATAAGCTATCAATAGACATGCGGTAAGAGCGTACCAGGGCGTTTGGGTTATTATTAACGGGCATGTGTAAACTGACTCCTACACACCAAAAGCTCACTTAAACGAAACTCGCGATGTCTTCGTTGACAACGAGCAGGTGGGCATGACCAATTCACCTAAGCGTTACCTATTTTAGCGGGACACATAACTTTCAAACCTCCCCTGCTAACTCCGTCTTCCATTGTTCCACTACCCAACCATGCCTTACTGACACACTTCCAACACTTCCTGTCATGGACTCAAACGCAGGTGACACCCAACCATTTTTTTGGTGGGCTTATTACAAGGACATCAGACCGAGCATTGTCACCAGAGTCCTTGAATCACAAATATATTTCTGTTTTGGAAAATTTTAAAGTATAAAAATGATGCCGAACAAGTGAATGCATTAAGTTTATTGCTTTTCAATGCACGTTTGCTGATTATTAAGGTGCACATCTTTAAATTCCTTTTCTTCCTATATAATCCTTATATTATTCTAATCACTGAAGTTTGGTGCACTCCTGAGACTCCAGACACAACTAAACATTATAGGTTATCGCACGTTTCGCGTAAATCGTGTTGTAGGACGGGGTGGAGTATGTTTGATTTACCTAAGAGAGCAATTTTCTGCAACCATACTCGATGAGCCATGTCTTGGTATGATAGACGACTTCTTGTGACTGTTGATGTCGACTGGACCCTGTGAACTACTTTTAAGATGTGTCTACAGACAACCTAACGCCACTCAGGACGACATGACGAACCTCATTAACGGACGCAATCAGACGGTGCTTGTGCGCGGGTAGCTCGAAATTTGGTTTAAATTTCCTTGCTGTCATTGTTTGTTCATATTTTTTCTATCTTGGTGCCTAGTACATCAAAAAATTATACACGATCATTGCTATTCGTTGTCGAATAGCATAATTCATCGCGTATCATATTGTGCTCGATTTTATCTGTATTATTCTCTAGCCTCATGTTTCCTTGCTGTCATTTTCCATTCATATCTTTGCTATCTTGGTGCCCAGTGCATCAAACAATTTACACAATCATTGCTATTCTTTGTCGAATAGCAATATTCATTGCATATTGTATTGTTCGTGTTCGATAGTGTCCGTACTATTTTTAGCCTCCTTGCATATTACTCATCCTTTTCGACAACGAACCGTGTCAGATCTAGCAGTGCTGGAACTCAGCAGACACAGTCTGTAGTAGCAAGCGCCTGCGGCCGGTATGGTTGTAAAATACCCGTACAAAAAGGCATGCAGTGCAACCAGTGTCAGAAGTGGTATCACTTCAAGTGCACTGGTCTTAATGAACACCAGTACAAACAGCTAACTTCCTCATCTCTTATTAACATCTGTATGAGTGGCAGGTTCAGCGAAGGCCAAGGCACCACTTCGCAGCTGACTGGTCTCACACGCACCACGTCAAGTGGAGTGACGCAGNAAAAGTTGTCAACCAAATATGGCTCCCTGGCGTTCATTAGACAGAAGCAGGAGAGTATCAATCAATTACGCAAAGCTAACCACCCCACTTGCAGAGCCCCATTGCTCCAGTCCACGGTCGAGAAATATGCGTAGGTATCTACGAATGACGAAGATCCGTGCGGATTTTGAAACTGGATCAAACACGAACTACCAACCACCGGAACACTTCGACCTCACAAACCCCACAGGATACCGATTCATCTTGAGGAGGAATTGAGGAATCAAATAAAGAACGTAAGGAATGAGAATGTTATCGAAGAAGCCAACGGTCCGTACGACTTGTCTGTTCTCCTGGTGAAGAATTTCAACGGGAAGTATCGCTGTTTTTGTGGATCTTAGACGGCCGAGTGAGGTAAAACAGAACACAGTCGTGCCAATACCGTCCGTCGCTGATATTTTTTACAAGCCGCAACAGGCGAAGTTGTTCATAGTTTTGGACTTACGCTCCGGATATGGAAGGTACCAATTAAACCCACGGATCGTGAGCAGACCGCTCTCACGGTGGGCGAAAAACGGTACCTGTTCAAGTGCATGCTGTTTGGCCTATTCGGGGCGCCGTTCACATTTCGATGCCCAGTGGTTCAGCCGGTAAAACGACTGGATAATGTGGCGGTATATAGAGATGATATCGTAATATGCAGTAACACGGAATCGGAACATGCTGCCCATATAGATGCTGTCTTGAATGGCACTAAGAGCTCAGGACTCCGGATCAATGCCGATAAGTCAACTCGGACGTTCATCCGCGGTGTTGTTGGGACACAAGGTGGGCCAAGGTGAAATCAAGCCGCTGCCGGAGAAAACATTGGCCGTGGCTCCAAATTTCAAGCGAACTCTGAGACAATCTTTGAGTCAAGCAGGGTATTGCAGTCGGTTCGTGGAGAATTTCAACTCCATTACATCGCCATTGTACGAACTCCTTCGCAATGACAAAATATTTGAATGGCCCGACGATGCTCAGAGGGCGGTCAAGCGAGTGCAATAAGCAATGAACGTGCAACAACTGACGCTGAAACTACCGAGTATGAAAGGAACGTTCATGTTAGCAACAGATGCCAGTGATCGTGGCATTGGGGCAGTACTCGAGCAAGAGGAAAGAGCAATGGGGTATGTCAGCGGAGTCCTGACTCTAACGGAGAAGTATTCGGTCATCGAAAAGAACGCTTGGCAATTGTCTGGGTACTGGGCAAAAGGAGGCCGTACCTGTTGGGTCAACAGTTCCACGTGGAGACGGATCACAAACCCCTAGAGTGGATTATGATTGCGAGGGACCCGAGAGGCAAATTAGCCCGATGGGCATTACGTTTACAGGACTATGACTTCACGATCAACCATGTGTCTGATTTGAGTAATTGCGTCACAGATTTTCTTTTTCGACCGCAGATAGACGACGAATTACCCATAGTGACCTTTGGTGTCAACGGCTTAATAATGGAGGAGGACCCAAAAACGCTAGTGCGACCACGACGTCAGGACGAGGTCCTCCGGAAAGTGATTGAAACTCTGGCAGTAGGCGTGGGAATCCCCACAAATGCTAAGAATGAGGCGCTGAAAACAATCGCATCCTAATGGAGAAGAGTTAGCTTAAACGGTGCAGACGTATTACCGTGGCAGAGTGATGTTGGGCGCCCTTGCCTGGTAGTCATTCCGAGACAACTGGGGAGGAAAGTAGTGGCAGACTGCCATGAAATGGCACACACCGGATGCACTAGGACGTACGATCTACTGCAACAAAGAGCATATTGGCCGAAGACGAAAGTGGATGTGATAGCTTACGTGCTTGCATGTAGACGCATCTGACAGCTAAATGTTTTTCGAGTGTGGTCCGAAAAATATTTAGCCGTCAGATGCGTAGTACGTAGACAACCACTCTGCTGTCCAACGCCCCACGAGAACAGCCCGTTTGAAACGGTTTGTTATATGGTTTACTCACAAGATCATTTCGCGCTTGGCCTACTGCGCGCTCACCAAACCCTTTGACACCCAACATTATTTTAATGACATGTGTTTACTCATGAATATGCAATGTCCAAATTGCTACGAAACGTGAACTCGGCGCTTAATAATAAGTCCAAAAGAACGATGTTATATGAGCTTTCGTTGTCACGCACATTTCATGCGGCCCTCCAAACCGTCGATTCAATTCCCCGTTTACCCGAATAAATATCGAGTGCATAGTAAAATACCACAACAAACAGTAGATAGGATTATATATTCCAATGATCATAGCAAAAATAACAATATCGAAAGAGTTCTTCGTCAAGAATCTTCCATACATATTGTCTGTCATAGTGAATGTTATAACCCCACATTTTCTTATCTAACGTGTGGAATTACATTCTCCCTCCCGATTCCCATATTATCTATTGTAGGTTGGTTTGAAAGCAAAGGGTAATAAGTTATGTAGCTTCATCTGCGAAGCGTTGTTTCCTGAAACGTGGTTCTTAGATCAAGATTAATGGCATTTGTGAAGTACTTTTGATCCATACGTATGTTGCAGATCCGAAGTACTGCTCTTTATTGGGTACTGTTGACTTGAAGCCTTATTTGGGTGTTTTGGATCTGTCGCTGTTATTTACAGTTACTCCATGTAATGGGAGCAAACGCCCCTGGTAAGTAGTAGATAGCTCTGCTTATTCTACCGCGCCATCATCAAGGGGATCTGAGCAGCTGCCCTAAGTGCTCTAAGAAACGTTTGATGTTTTGGGTCTAGGACCCTATCCAATCAACACCTCGGTTGACGAAGCGAGTCGTTGAGGACTAGGGAATGTGATTTCAGAGATGACCGTGGGTTTAGCAACAACCGTGAGTTTCGCTGGGAAAACTTGAACGCACCTGGCTAAAGCTAGACGTGGTTTGACTTTTAGCATTCGTCTGGACGGGTAACGTGAAGGCATCTCCAGCTGCAACTTGCCGACTTGAAGAATTTGTGAAGCAGTCGAGGTCGGCAGTCAAATCAGTGGGATCATTGATTGTGTTACCTAATTTCTTTTTGACTCGTGGAATATTAACTAATAATATTTTCCTTTAGAGGGGCGTCTTGGCCCCCAACGTTTAGTGGTCCTAAAATTCATGCCATGTCTGGTTTACCCTTGATCTTTGGCGAATTTGCTCGCTACAACTTCAATTTTGGGCTGCAGCAACAGTACAGAGCGGTTTCGCTGTACTTCTTTCCGAAGTCTTAGACTAGCATTCTTGTTCTTCCATCTTGTTGGTATTTAATAAAACTCTTTCCACGAACAACAAAGGTATCATACCGGATACGTTCAACACCACCAGTTTACTTGCAAATCATACTCGCTTGTGCAGTTCTGTAGCTACTGTATCAATAGACCTCCCGACGCCTACGAGATATTTATGGTTAGAAGTGTTTTGATAGTGGGTGTTATTTGAGGCTTTTACAATGGAATCTAGCTGGTACAAACTTTTGGTAGGCTCCTCGTACTTACTAAGTAGTTTCGCCATTCCAGCCTATTAGTCCGTTATTTTTCCGGCTTAATCTGCTAATACATCGGTGATAGGAACTGAACAGAGCCGGTATCTCTTTTCTTATGCAATGTGTCAAAATTCGCTGTTGAGATTAACGGTTTGGCAATGGCTTCGGTCTCCTGAGCAATAACAGGAGTGAAGTAGGTGTTGCTCAAACAATCTGAAGATTTTGCACCTTTCTTTACCATCAAGGCTGGCGACCGGCAGTTTCTGAATTGGCTGACTCAGTGGACATCGCCATAAGATATTCCTTCTTTAACCAACAGAATGTGTTCAAAGCGTCTCGGAGCAATTAAATAAGATGAAAACTATAGCAAATAGTACCGTAGTAGTATTATATTAATACTGTTGCAGAATATTTCTATTTGCAATAAAATTCTGAATGAAATCGTAGACAGTAACAGCACTCACAGTTTTGAAGAGGGCTTGAACAGATANAAGGAAAACCGACTGGATCCGGGAACCTTGGGCCGTCGCCTCAAACCCGTGTATCAATCGCTGAAATCGCTGACTGAATTATGTATCAACCTAACCTTCATAGTACTAAATAATTGGCGGAGTCTTCAACATGTCCAATATCTCCTGGACCTCATTCACTGCCCGTGCAAGTCAAACTGAGTCCCTCACATGTGTCCAAGTAAACGGATGACGCCAACATGTTTTAGCGCCTATTAGACAACACCACACTTTAGACCGCATCTTTACCATAGGTATGTCTTCTGTCACAGTATCCCTATCGGAACAATTTCCGGGAAGTAATTACAACAGTCAACTCCATGTTCGATCTAAAAGCTGTTAAACAGTCGACCGTCATACATCACCGTCATACTAAATTCGTCGACTGGAACGTGCTCACCATGCTGCTAATATCTCTGAAATAGAACTCATTTTTTCTTACCTTCGATCCTAGTATTGCAACCGAGGCATTTCATGAAAAGTTTAGGTCTGGCATGAACATTTTAGACCCGCAAAGATCAAAACACCGTAATGTGCATGGTGACGGCATAATTCTCACTCTAAAGAAGGAAGGTAGTCTCAAAATTTGTAATCACGACACCGGGAAACACGCAACTTCTCACTTATAATGCAAACGCATGAAAATGTTCAATGCGATTTGTTTGTCTTTCGGACTAAAGGTCTCCAGCGAAATTTCCCAAAAACGTTTAATCCAGGCACTTGGTAAATTGAAAG